>VXBZ01001714.1:758659-791312 GCA_013399135.1 Heliornis fulica | reverse complement strand
CCCTTTTTTGTTATGTATATATATATATATATATATATTTATTTATTTATTTATTTATTTATTTTTTAGCCCTTGTTCTTGAAACTGTGTCCTGAACAGGTCAGCCAGGCTTAGGAGTCAGGTCCAGCAATGCTCACCCTTATCTGAAGTAATTACATATAATATCTGTTTAAATTATGAAATGTCTATTGTAGAAACAATAGCCATATTCAATCGCTATATCCCAGAACAAATGGGAGAAATATTCCNGCTTATTTTACACTGATTGTGTGCATTAAAAAAAAATAACCAGTGTTTCCACTGATTTGCTCAGTCCTGAAAATAATTAGCAAACTCTATTACTTGAAAATTCTCTTTTCTATTCTTACAGTAAACCAAAAAAAAAAGGAAAAAAAAATAGATACTATTTTTATATGACCAAAGAGTTTAATTTCTGATAGAACATTTTAAAATTAATAGAGTAATCCCAATGGGCTGTTAAAGAGAATTAGAGGAAAACAAAGATGCTTTTTACACCTTTTAAAATAACTTAGAAGAATGCTTTAATTGTGTTTTTTTGGTTTTGGGTTTTTTTTTTTTTAGAAATAAGCACACATAAAAAAGTGACGTTTCCCTATTTCTCTTCCATTGAGTTTTGGAGCTGAGAAATCCCCCAGGCAAGACTTTCAACTTGCTTCCTCCCGTTGCTGAGTAGAGAAGTGTTGCTGAGGCCTGCAGAGCTTTCCAGCTCATTTTAAAATGGAGGTGGCTATTATCTGCTGTGATTCAAAATGCATTGGACAAGNTATGGTAATACACAGCAGCTTTCCCCGGACGGCTGTGTAAAACAAAGAAGTGGTTGTCAGCCTTTCAGAATCAGATGTTAATGATATTTCATGTCTTTGTTGAGTCTGTGGAAAGCAGCTACTGCACCTAAAAGGGAAATGACTTCCATACCAACCTCCCCCAGCCAAAGTCGTTCAGATCAGGAAAACTGGATGAGGTCCATATTTATACTTCAGAAAGAGGTGTAAAAGAAGATTTCAAGACAGTATTGACTGAGCTGTCTCCCAGTCTCTTTACCCGACGTTATATCTTATCATTGTGATGAAAGTTTTTAGTTCAGTGTATTATGGTCTTTTTTTTTTTTCTTCCCCTCTCTCTTTTTCTTTTTTTTTAAACATATACGAGCAAAGAATGTAATGTAAGCAAAACTTCAGTGTGTTTCTGGCAAATGAGGAGTGTTTTCTACATCTCGTATATTTTTGGAAGCATTTGATTCCAAAAGTAATATGTCTTCCAAATCGGGAAGAAGGCTTTTTATTAGACTGATGCCTGCACGCAGCAGAGAGGGTTGTCTGCTCCAGCCTTGCAGCAAGCAGGGACTGGTGCTCTGTCTGAGCTAGCCTGGAAGATTGGAGCCAGTCAAAAGAAGGGTTTCTTTAGCTTTATTGCTGCAACTTCATTTTGCTGTACTACTGTATGTCTTCACTTCTGCAAAATTTCTTTCATTTGTTTTAAGAAGACGTCTTAATTCCAATGCAAAATCCATCCAGAAAGGAGGGCCCCTCAGCACTGTATTCCAGCTGGTGGGGATTAGTTTAGTCCTTTTACCGGATACGTATCATTTTAATCTTAAGCCTTTAGACACTGTACAACATACTATTAAGTCTGTTACCAAATAAAACACTAAAAGGCTGATTCACTAAGGGTTACACACCCTTTGCAGGGAAAAAAACTAACATTTACAAAGGGATAACTGCCAAAACTCACTTAAATTTCATGTCTTTCCTATTTACTAAATCCCACATCCACCATGTGTACAGTAACTTCCTTCAGATATGCCCCTGGGAGAAGTGCAAGTCAAAATAAAGCGGAAGTTGACCCTCCCCCCCCCCCCCCGCCAAATTTTCCTAGCTCTATGGAGTGATTTATAGTGGTTCACACTAGAAAATCTGAAAAATGAAAGTTATGTTGTTCATGAATATAACGAAACCTTCCCGAAAATGTGAATCATACTTGACTTCTATGATAACGAGTAATACATTTCCTATAGGAGTTAGCGGTTAGGGTATGAAACTGGGGCATTAGCAGACTGAGGGAGTAATTCACTAATGATCTTGTGTGAGTGACTGACTGCAGTTTCTAACTTGGGTGCTTAAATTGAAGCAATATTGCAGCACTTGGTTATTTGGGGAAACGTGGGTGACAGAATTGCTGGACCTTGAACCACTCACTTGGGTTGTTAATAGTAAATGCAGATGCTTGACTTTACTCCCTGTGGAGCTTCTTAAGCGATGTTTTATCTCTCTGTCAAGGGGAGGCAAAACCCCTCTGATATTTATAACATGCTTTGGATGAAGGGAACGATCTAAATGCAGACTATGAACTATGATAGCCAGTGTTTATTGGCTAACCTGTTGCTCTGACACAGGCTAAGGTGTATCTCAGCGCATTATTTTAGCTGGTCATTTGAAGTTAATCACTGTAATTCCTGGTGTTAAATTATTGCCTCTGCTTATGGGACCATCTTAGGGCATGAAGTTCCCCTCAGGAGGTCATTAGGTATGGTTCTGGCAGCAGCACCATGAATGAAACTGCATCGATAGTCTGTGTCCTACTGTTTGGGTAATACAAATGATTTGAGTTTTCTTCCATGGGATTGAGTTGTTGTTGTTTTCAGTAAGAAATAACTCATCTGTTTTGGAAAACATTGTTTAATGTATAATGGAATATTCCACTAGCACTGACAGGCAGAGCTGCACCACACTGGGCAGCCAGCCCTGGGAGCTTGACTGGCCAGCATGACTGCAAAACGGGGTGCAGGCATCCCACTGCTTCTGGGTTTGCTGCCCACCGACTACTACTTTCCACCGTCCCAGCTGTACAAAAAGAAAGTGTTCCTAGGTGTGTTGCTTGGAAATTAAAAACCTGAATGCTTGCTATGGTTGTGCTTTTTGTTAAAGGATAAACCAGTACAAAATAACAGTACATAAGTATAAAGTCTTTTTGTATTGAATATACTTGAGTAAGATAAATAGTAGAATCACCATATGCATTAAGCCCTGGGATAAAGTACTATTAATCCTTTTGTGAAGATACAGAAATTAAACTGGAGGCAAAGATTTTTTTTTGTCTGGGAATTGAGGTAAAGATTTATGTCTCGGCTAGGATTATAATGCAAAGTTTTTATTTAGTAACCCTATGCTCAGACCATGCAATTCTCTCTAGATCAATTTTGTTGCAAGGGTCTTCGTGCCTTCGTTAAAGGCCTAGTTTGAGGGGGTCATATGATTTTTGTTAAAATGTCAGTATTCATATATTAAAGAAAAATGTTTCAAGGCCATATATTGTGGGAAAAAATATGGAAATAAAAAGCATCATCCATATGTAGCCTAAAGGCTCCAAGACCACTAGACAATGTAAAAAACAATCAAAACCAAAATGTGCTTGTTTATGTAACAGTCATGATTTTAAAGAGAATTTTGTGATTTTAGTGGATCCAAACCATGATTTTTCAGTACTTGGCCTTGGCCAAGAAACAATATTGTGGAGAATTTACATTTGATGACCAAGTTCCCCTGTCATTTCACATACGGTTAGTTTATTTTGGAGGATCATCAGATACACATTCTGTTACATGTTAAGACCATTGCTAAGTTCAAGGATTCAAAAATCATGAGTTAGTTTATTCTACGTGGCAAAGAGATTAGTGAGAGAAAAAGCAACAACACAACACAACAAATGCTCTTAATATTTATTCCGTTGTCTCTTCTCTATGAAGCCTTCAACAATGCCATAGTTCAATACCATCACCATAACCCGTGTATTCATTTCCAGGGATGAGAGAGATGTCTGAAGTCTAATGACAAAAATATGTGTCTTACTTGATAGTATCCACAAGCTGGTTTGAAGGACACACAGCGAGAGGCATTTACAAACAGGGCAAGCTTGATAGTCTTCGTTGCTGCAGAATAGGATGAGGAGCACCCGGGAACCTCCATCAATGTGTGACTGTATTTATAGAAACACCATTAGGGGGAGCTCTGTAATAGACTTAATGCCAGCATTTCAGTTACCTTAAAAACCACTACCTTCAATTTTTCTTATTGGTAGAGAACAAACGGCATTTAATGCATCAGTCTTTATGTACTTCCACCATCTTCTTCATCACCACCATTGAGCCTGGCGGACACTGTGGTTGCGAAGTTGCCATAAAGACCAATGCAGAACGGAATGATTAGTGTCAGAATAAATGAGGGAAAATAAGTGGTTTCTCAGACAGAAGATGCTGTGATTGGCTGTGTGATCTGCTGTTTTCTTTGATAGCCCCATTCAAACACAGATGTGCTGTATGTATTTGTGGCCCTCAAGTGAGGTACCATATTGAAGAAACCTTTCCTTTATCACCAAAATCTGTTGCCATTGAGGTCCTGCTGTGAACTTCTCAGTTCATTCCTCTGAAGTCATCTCTTCTTCAAAATGTCCTCTGTTGAACCCTACTATGTGAAAAAGAATGGTCTAAAGGAACTGCCCCTAATATGTGTGTGATATGTTAAGCTATGCAGGATGTGATATGGTACATCAATCAAAAATTCATGCATTCATTGCTTCCTATAAGAAAGGGTTGTTCTTGCTTTTATAAAGACAGTGTTTTTTTGGCTTTCTGTGTAATGCAGAACCTACCGATTGTGATTTGGAGAGCTCTATGTGACCTGCAAAGCCACATTAAAGGCACACAGCAACTTGGATTTACATTTTTAACTGACATGCAATGATGGCTAGTAACAAAATATAAGGATAGGATGATGTTCATTTCATCTATCTGAAGCAATAAATCCTACATATCTAGACAAGATGCTGGGATGAACCCATATTTTTGCATATCGTAAGTAGTTCAGAGTAATGGAAAGCATCCAGTTTTTCTGAAGGATAACCAGGGAATAATTAGTTAACCAAAAGAAAACTTTACCCCAAATGCAAACAAGAGTTTGGCACAGCAAAATTAAATTCATTGCTAAGATTAACATTGTTTAAGCTAAAAAGTGCTTTCAGTTTTTAATTTGGCCTATTGTTCTTATAGTTCAGAATATTGGAGAGTCGAAGAATTAACTCTTCATACTTTTTTATGCTGACTGGAGTCACTTCTGAAGTACTTTTAAAAATTTGCAAAACACTCCCTCCATTGCTCAAAATATGATGCTAGTGAACTCTAATTAATTCATTCCCAAAGAAATTGATTCAAGTCATTGCTGTACTATTGCCAACTTCTGTAAAACCTCCCGGCGAGAAAGCATGCAAATGGTTCATGCAACATTGCTCCGTCCCTTTATACAACAATGCCCACATTTAAAATAGTAGCCTTTGATCTCCTTTGTACCAGGACAAAGTAGAGGGAATAGAGATACAATAGTGGGAATATTACCAGAACACCTTCTGAGAAGCCCATTCTTATGGTGGGGTTTCTAGAGGTTTGTATGTCCTTCACTCTATTGATCCTGGGACATCAAGGTCCATGCTTCTGTAAAATCCTACAAGAAGCTTGTTATCAGACCTTTAGCTTCTGTCATTTCAAAAATGTAAAAAGCAGCATAAACTTGATCTTTTTGCTGGGTTATGAACTTGCTCCCAGGGTATAACTGCTCCATTTTGTTCATGGGACATTACACCTTCATCACACTGCTTGCATTGCTAGATCATGAGCTCCTTGGGGCAGGGAACCTGTCTTTCTCTATTTGTAATTTAGAGACTCAGAGAGCCCATGGATGCCACACAAAAGCAGTGATGAATGTTGCAAGAGTATTAAAGTACTATTTGCATTATAAAGGGAATGACAGTTACCTGTTTCTTATAAATCTTGAACCATTTATGGCAGAGTTAATATGCTGTATCCTACCTAAAGCAGAACTGCTGCAGAGAGCATCTCCAGCCCAGCCCAGCAGAAGTCCTGCTTATCTCTCTCTTGAACTTTCCCTTTGCCCCATGCAGACAACAGCCTATAATAAAACTTTTGCAAAACTGTGGAATTGCAATAAACACACACAAACTGCCAGAGTAAACAGACCTTTATTCCAGCGAGGCCAAGACTGTCTGAAGCCTCAAGGCTGGGGCCAGCTGCACTGAGTGGTGAAGGAATTGGATACTGACTGCAGCTATGAAGCATAAAGTTCTTACATTAAATGTTGTGAAAGCAGTCACTTACTGGCACTTGGAACTGTTGTATTTTAAGGCTGCACCAAAAGACAATTACTTTATTTCTTCTGGACTAGAGGAAATTATCAGATGATCAAAATGAACTGATTTTATTTCCCCCTAGAGGGCTAGCTGTGTTTAATAACACAAAAATCCTGAAGACTGGAATACCTGAAATATTTGACAAGTTATTTGTAAGATATCAGGATATGGTGGCTGGCAGTCTAAGAAGAGCTAGCCTTAAAGTGTAGCAGAAAGCATCTTATTGACGTAGGTGGAGTGGGCCTATTTGGCAAGAAATGTTTCAGTATGCAGCTATGTGGTTTTGTGCAATGCAGATAAACCTGGAGAATCAACATCGAGCCTGTCATGCACACTCTTGCATGCTCAAGACCTCATTTTCCTACTCTTCTTTGAGTTTACAGTACGCATCTGGATAGGTCGGGTGATGTTCTTGATATCAAAAGTACATGAGACTTGAAAATGTCAGTCATGATTCTTCTTGAAAGGGATGAAATGGGGCTGAGGTCCTCTATGAAAACTCTGTGAGCTTAGTTTGAAGGCTGTTCTGGAATGGGCTTGGAATTATCTCACCACGACTAAATGAAAAAAAGGAGAGCAAAATAGGGCGAAAGATTTTTCTAAGCTACTGTCGGAACCATGAATCATCAGAGAAGAAAGGCAGAGGGAGCAATGGGGAGAGGGAACAGATGCAGTGGCAAAGAGCACGCCGCAGGACACACTGCCTGTGCCTGCATACATCACCAACACTGGCCACTGAGGAGAAGCACACCAGAGTATTAGATAGGCATTAGTTTAAGTGTTGTGCCAGAAGCTAGAAGGCACGAGACAAGGATGTGATGATGGAAACTTCAGCGGCTAAAGTGGAAAGGTGAAGGTGACTCAAACTGAATTAGAATGTGCAGTAAGAGAGTACTGAATACAATAAACTCTCGAGAACTACAGAATCAATTGTTGCCAGTAAGTTGGCCAGAAGTTGTGGCCATCAGAACTGGGAAGTCATTTTCCAAAAGGCGCATGATGCTCCTGCCAAAGCTAGTCCCTCACAACCCTGACTTTAGGCAGTATCTGCTTTAAGTCTTGCAAGGCAGATACGATAATCTGTGAAAAAGGTCTGATGTATTTGCAAAATTCAGTAGCTATTAATTACAACAAAAAAAGAAAAACAACTTTCATGCCTTCTGCCCCTATCCAAAACGCACTCGAGGGTTTTGAATATCTTTTTCTATTTGAATTCCAGGTTCTTTTAGGAAGACCTCTGAACTGCTTGGTTATAATTGATTGATTGGTTCCTTTTACACTTTGTGGTTTAATGACTAAATGATAACTAAAGTTAATAGAAATCCCTGTTCCCCCAACTTTTTCCTGCTGCTGTCTGTTGCCAATCAAAAGTTTTGAATCCATGTTGATTTAGCGCCAACCATGAGAGAGAAATACATTTTTAAGTTAAAATTAAAAAAAGAGAAGCTCATGACACAAGACGTGATAAGTTGAATCTCAAAATATTCATATTTGGTCATCAACAAAACCTCTGCAAACAGGACTCCAGGAAAAGAGAGAAGGTGGTTTTAGGCTAGAATTTAGGCTAGATGCAGTGTAAATTGTAGCAGATAAAAGAGAAAAAAAGAGAAGCCTGCAATATTAGAAAACTACTATGGTAAAATGTCTGTTGTTCTTTGAGGAATGAAATGCAGCAGAAGTGTGACCAAGGTTGTCCAAGATGTCAGGTACCCTGAGGGGAAAAAATGTACTTCATCAGAACTCCTATGAATCCTTGAGTGGAAACTAAAATTGCTGTGATATCAACACTACCCGCTTTCTCCTGGGAGATTCCCACTTCACAAAATGGTCTGGAAGGTCTTTTTTCACATGTCCTTGTACTTTGTAGAATGAATCTGGATTCTGTTGTATAAAGACCACAACACTTGTCCAAAACATTAAACAGCCTTTGAGGTAGTTATGGAAGTAATTCTGCAAAGCTATTTTAGAGGACATACACTGACCCAGCTAGAAGGATCCTTTCACTAAGTTTTGAAACTATGGTCAGTGTTTCTGTGAACAAAAGTAATTAATTCAATGAAAGCAATGGCTAAACATCTTTATTTTTGTGGAATGCAACATAGGATTTTTGTGGGATTTAGTTGGTCTAAATCTCACGTTTCATACTGCATGCAAATGGGTTTCTTTTGCATATGATTTGCAAATTGCATAAATGTTATGTGTAGACACGCTTAAAAATTCACCAGTACTAACATTCCATCTAGACAGCAAAAATCCGAAACAATTCTAACCACAGTTGTCTCATCAGTGTTAGTTTAAAATTCAGTACTTTTTACGGGCAGTAGGAAAGCTGTTTCTAGGAACATTTATTTTTCAGGGAAAGGTTTAGAAACTTTTCTAACTAATCACTCAAAGACTTTCTTGAATTTTCTTCAAAAATGTGAAATACTAATGATAATTGGAAACTTTCAATCTGATCTGTGAGTAACATATATTTTAATCTTTCCTAACAAATTTTAACAAATAAGAAATTCTAGGAGATACTAGCTGAGCTCTGAACAGTGTCTTGCAGTGATTAATCAAATGAGTAAAGTTACTTGGTTTATTTAATAAATTGGAAATGCAGACATTTCTCATACTTACACAGGACTGCGTCTTCTAGTTTCTGAAATCACACCGTTCACTGATCTGCTTTTAATGGTCATCACATTTGTACTAAATGTAATGAAACTCACTACCAGTCTTCTGTTACGTCGGTAAAAATATATGTTCTTTGACCAAGACGCCAGTCCTATTCATATTTAACATAGAATGTCAAATTAAAAGGGTATTGTGGGCTGGGAAGAATATGTTTTCCATGTAAGGATTATTTTTATACTGCAATGTTTACTGCTTAAATAAAATAATGCAAAAGCAGTTCACAGAATGAAACTTCAGTTTCTTCTCTATTCCTTGCGTGTGAAGCAAAAAGCCTCTATGCCTGCTTTTCCATTCAACTGCATCCTCAGTGGGGGTAAATAAACCAAGACAGCTTTGAATGTCTGCAAAGCTTTAGAGGGGATAACTTTTGTATTGCATTTTTTGGTAAATGCAGGCAGCGGGATCCTGACTTTAAGAATTAATTATTTGAAGTGCGATCTCTATGTGTCTGTTCTCTGTCTTTTAAGGATTTCAGAGAGGAGAATTCTGAATAATTTGACAGGATAGAGAGGTGTCAAATGGGGCTTTCTGCTTCATCATGTCCAAGAAAGATTTGATGTTTTATTGATTGGATTTCTAAGGGATTTGCTGGGAAGTGAGGCATCTACTGGACTATTCACACTGCAAAAGGCACAAGACCAGATGGCTCTTGGGTCATGCTAGGCATGGTTGGCCAAAAATAACTTTCCTTCTTTTGCAGGCATGTGTCTAACTTTTAGTCAAAAAAAGTCTAGGGTCATGCAGTACCAAGGTCCTCACTCATACTTACTTTCACTGAAAAATACTCTGTTGAGCAATGAGACCTACCAAGATGCACTAGAATTCAATCTTTTTTTTTTTTTTTTTATAGGTCTGGACATGAATGGATAGAGGTATTGATAAAATCAGACTGCTAGAAGTCAGGTCCGGAGGGATTTTGACATTGCCTTAATTTCCTGTTCTCTGCAGAACGGTATCTCCCTTTTCTTTCTCTTCTTCCTTTGTCCCAAATATCTCACATACATGGATTTTACATCAGTGTAATTGGCTTTGGTGGCCTAAGCCTTATGATGTCTGTAAATTTTGTTCAAGATTTATGAGGTTACAACTAAGATTAGAAGTTGGATTTGAGAATAGCATATATCATACAGAGATATGAATGGATTCATTTCTCAAGAAAATTACATGGGTGAATTGAAAATGTTTTCTTCTGCTGCTGCAGTAATAAAGAAAGGGGGTTGGTATGCTCATTCAAAATTATGGCCTCTGAATCAAATCTTTAATATATTTTTCAATACATGATAATTTTATCTGTCATCACTATCAAATAGCTTTAATGTTATTCACTTAACTTCATTCAAGAAACAACTTAACTAACATCTCCGACAGAGAATTCATCTTCTGTTATTTCTCCAGCTGTATTTTTCTTCTTACAATCCCTAAAATGACTCCAACACTGACTCCTCCTACTAAATTACAATATCCAAACAATTTAAATTAGTATGTCATGAGATTGGAGTCATTTTGTGTTTGACCTAATTATTAAAATTACTTTCTGAGAACTAATGGCATAATTACTCTTATAATTAGTAAAATAAAGAACCTGTAACTGCTCAGACTGGGAGTAGCTGATACGATCAAGCTTTAAATTGAAAAAATCCAAAATATTCTTGCCCATTGTCTGTAGTTCAGTATGTTTCAAAGGGAAAGCTGATACATGCGTGCAATGACTATGTTTAAACAATTAAATCTTGTCTCCACCTTAGACTTTGATTCATTACTCACTGATGAACCTTTGTCACTACTTGCCTGTTACTGGGAAAACATACAGTAGCGTCTATTATAGATACCAAAACATACTTGCCAAGGTACTAGTGATACTGCCCTGTTATACAACAGGTATGGTAGGCTAAGTGAAACCAAAAAAAAGACCTCGGTTTAGAGTCTGACCTTCACCAGACAGCAAAGCAGCCTGAGGCTGCAAATCTCACTGGACCGCAAAGCTCTTAGGGACCTTCATCAGGCATCACTTCCAAGCAAGTTCATATCACTGGCAATGATGTGTGGCTATGCTGGGAGCAGAATGGGTAAAGCTGGGACTGGGGGCAAGGGTGGGAACATTTGGTGTCTACCCTTTTTCTCTCGTCCTTGCTCCTCCCATGCCCTATACTGTCAGAAAAAGAAGGCTGCACACCTTGCATATGCCCACTGGGACCTTCTTGCACGCAAAGACCCAGAGTTGCACTGTTTGAGATATGATGTATGTATATAGAATACATGCTATAGCCTTTTGTACAATCTACCTCTTGGGAAAACAGATCCCTGGTGCAATTGTTTGGCTGTTTTGACTAAGAATAACATAGGCATGTTTGTCTCTCCGATTAGATAGATCTCCTGGGGAAAAGTATATTTCCATTTTACTTACTGTGTATTACACCCATTCTACAAGACCTTTCATGTTTATTTCTAGCATAACGCAATATGCAGACACTTCTTATTATTGAATGAATGGTGGAACCCCCTTCTGCCTGGATTGCATTTCATATCTATTCATTACATTATACTATCAGTCAGTGTATACTTATATTTTTATAAATGCATCTCTCATTTTGATACTAAAGTTCCTGAGAGCTTCAAGTGGGCAACACTGTGTTTTTCAGCAATTTTCTCCTGATTTGCATCCCTGAAATGCCAGAAAATGCATATTGAATATTCAATTATATTTCAGTGGAAAGAACAACACTGAGCCATTGCATCAGTGTTAAATAAAGGTAAACAGAATCATAGACTCAATAAGGTTGGAAAACACCTCCAAGATCATCTGGTCCAACCATCGCCCAACCATCTAGAATACCTATTCAACCATGTCCCTAAGTACCTCATCCAACATTTCCTTAAACACCCTGAGGGACGGTGACTCCACCATCTCCCTGGGCAACCTGTTCCAATGCCTAACCACTTTTTTCTGAGAAGAAATTTCTCCTAATTAGGGAAACCTGAATTTCCCCTGGCCAAACTTGCAGCCGTTGTCTCTTGGTCTATCACTGGTTATCTGCAAGTTGAGGCTGACCCTCAGCTCAGTACAACTTCTTTCCCTGAGCCTTCTCTTCTTGACTCAACACTCTCAGTTCCCTCAGCTGCTCCTCATAAAACCTGTGTTCCAGACCCTTCACCATCTTCATCTCCCTTCTTTGGACATGCTCCAGGGCCTCAAGGTCTTTCTTGTAGTGACAGGCCCAAAACTGAACACAGTTTTTGAGATGTGGCCTCTCCAGAGCTGAATACAGGAGGATGATCACCTCCCTGGTACAACTGGCTATGTTACACCTAATACAAGCCAGGACACAATTGGCCTTTTTGGCCACCCTGGGCACACTGCTGGCTCATGTCCAGGCGAGTGTCAACTAACACCCACGGATCCTTTTCCTCTGTAAAGCTCTCTAGTCACCCTGCCCCATCCCTGTAGCATTGCCTGGGGTTGTTAGGACCGGAGTACAGGACCTGGCATTTGAACTTGTTGAACTTCATCCCATTGGCCTCTGCCCATCAATCCAACCTGTCCGGGAAAAGAGGGTAAAAATCATAGAATAATGAAATCACAGACTGCTTTGTGTTGGAAGAAACATCAAAGACCATCTAGTTCCACCTCTTGCCATGAATAGGGTCACCCTAAATGCAAGATACAGATTTCTGTCCTGTGTCTGACTTCAGTCAAACATAAAAAGAGAGACAAATACAGAAAAAAAAAAGAAATCTCTGTACAGAATTAGATGTTTCATCCACATTATCATTCAAAGGAAGAATAAATAATGAATGTACAAATACATTGCTAATTTGCATTTTCTTCATTCTGACATCTTGACTAAGGCATAAATAGTAAATGCTTCTCAAAATTCAAATTACAAAGGAATTTTTATTCTAATTAATAATTAAAATATTTTATACATCTCAAAATATGCAACAGATGTTGAGGTCTGCACCGTCATAAAGAAAGGTGTAATTCTTTTTGACCCAAAAGCCGAGGAGCACTGCCATGAGAGCTTCCAGACTACCTAAAGACATCAGTGATTCAACAGACCAGACAGGGTAGGTGGTTCACCACAGAGTGAGGCAGTGACTGGAAGAGCAGTAAGTATCCAGGTTTCCTGCCTTACCAGGGTCTGTGTTGCTATGGTCAGAGCAATCTGCCCTAAAGAACTGTTTATGGTTAGTGTTAATGGGTCAGTCAACCTTTGCTGCAGGGACTCAGATCTTGACCACAGGTGACTACTAAAATTTTCTTTTGTTGCTTTTTGTAAAGATGGAAAGCTATAGAAAGATGCATACAAATGTATATCCTTGATCTGTACCACAGCATTCTGTTAATTTTAGCCCTTATTGTAAAATGGTTCATTTCTGAGGTGAGGACAGGCCATTTGTACAATGGCCTGAAACCAGCCAATGTGAGGTTGGCATCGCTGCTCCGTTTTCCTTATTTCACTGGGTATATGGCATATAAATAAATATTGGAATTGAAAAACATGGCGGAAATAAGTACTAAATTTTGTGCATTGTGAAATTTGTATCTTTTAGGAGACATACTGGAAATAAAACCTTTGTCATATTTGCTGTTGCATTGAATACCTAGGGAGCACTTTTTAATGCTCTACTAAGCTACTTTAAAATCCCACATAAATCTGGATGATACAACACCATTGCAAGGTACGAGTTTTATTTCCTGTTGTCGTGTACTGTTAGCAAAGACCATTTGTATTGGGTGTTGGGTTGCAATGCATTGCACAGCACAAGGAGCATACACATGGGACTTCAGTGCAGCGTTAGCTTATCAGAGACACGCACAGCTGGTTTTGCTGGGAAGGTAACCCTTAAAGCCAGACATGGAAATAGAAATTAATAAGTAAGATTAAAAAACCCCAAAACAACCAACAGCCTAGATAATTCTAATGTTTCAAACAAAATCCAGGTATCCTTTTCAAGAGGCCATCAAAACTATAGGTACTCCTGTTTAACTGTAATTGAACTTTAGACTTTTAATTAAGATCAATCCTACTGATTGCGGTAATAAAGAAAAAGGAAGACAAACAGCACTTAAGTAACAGTGCTTCCGATTTCCAACTGGAGTAATAAATACATATAAACAGCATATTAAAGCTGCAGATACTACAGATATGCTGATGTCAGATAACACTTCAGATCTACTCCTTCTAGAACTTGCTAGGAAGGTTAGGAAACCTGCCACTGCCCACCCTGCTCCATGCCACCAGGCTATACATGTCCGGGATTATGTACCTAGACTTAACAAGGTGCATCCACATTTTTTCCCAAAAGATTTGTGGTTTTAATCTTTAAATGAGTTTGATGCCATTGTTATACTAAAAGCATGTAGAAACCATGCTTTTGAGGTTCCCCAGTAATAGGAAGGATTAAGTGGGCCTTTGTAACTAGGATAATAATGTTTGTTTTACATACTCCTTCTACAGCATCTTTCTCTTGACAGCTGAACTCTTCCAATGATTTAAAATGGATCTCATGTTTCCTTTCCGTCCTATCCTCTTTCATTTTTTAACAAAGAACTCCCTTGTTGTCTCTGCTCCTGTTTCACTCTGTGTATGAGGGAGTGGAAATGCCGTGTGCCTCAAAGCTGTCAGAAGAGTTCATGTCATCAAAAGGAGTTTGGCATTTTGATCCCAAAGTGACTGCATCTCCAGTCATGTCTTGCAGGAATGAGGCCAGCACCGTGCACCTGCACGTCTCCAGCACTCAGGGTATTCCTTCTGTTCCTCTAAAACTGAATTTAGAACAACTCTCCTGGAGAAATATAGTTGCAAAAAGGAGAGCTACCCTAGCTGTCCTGAACCATTCACAAGGGAGGTTTTAGTGTCTAACCCAAAGATGCTCCCTACTTCCTGCATATGACCTCATTATGTAAAAGAGAGATATTATAATCTATGTGATGGTCAGATACAGTAGCACCAGTTGCCTCCAAGGGAGTTGAAGAGCTGCACAGAGTTGTTGATACCAGTAAAGGGTGGTAGGGATAGGTGGGCTGGAGAGAAGAGCTGGAGACAACTACAGGCAGTTCTTGGTGCTATTAATGAGAAACTCAGCGATGGCTTCAGGTGGTATGGTGCACCCTATTTCCACTAAGTGAAATTAATTTAAAACTCAGTAGCTTGGATCCTCTTTAGGCTGCAGATTGGAATTTCAGATATCAAGCCAAGGTTTGTTGGTGGTAAAAATACTCTGTTTTGTGAAATTGACTTTTTCTAAATGGAAAAATTATTTAATGGTAGAAGAGATTATTCAGAACATCAGATAAACAACAAAGGCATTAAAAAATGGAAGAGCTGTGCACAAGTGAAGGGAAAGGAAGAGAGTTAGGCCACAGCTCTGCTCTACCCATCCTGTGGGCATGAAGGGCTGTAGGCAGCAAAGGTTAATGCTGCTATTGCTTCACTGCTCCCCTTTCTCCCTCAAATCAGAATAATTACTTGAATATTGTGACTCCTTTCCTTCTCCGGGGGGGGTTGTCTAAAAGCCCCACAAGACAGGAGCTTCATGGAAGCTTGTTGCTTTGAGAAGCAAAAGACTCCAGATACATTAGAGCATGTGGGATGAGTTTAGTATCTGTGAATGGTTTCTCAGTATCCTTATCAAACACACCTTGCAGGTCTCATAAGCTACAGCAGCTGGAGCAGCAGAAGAGCTATCATATGGTTCTGAATGAGCAGGACTAGAAAACAGAGGTTTTTTTACTCTAAAATTTCTCTTATGAATTTTAGTTTAGTTGTGCATACAGAAAATTATGTTAAAAATAGAGAGTATATTTTACTCGCTATGTATCTATATATAAATGTTTTTAGCTAACACCTTACAGAGATTTTTGCATAGACAAGACATTTCCACCTCAGTATTTAAAACACACTAATAGTTAAATACACTTCCATTGTTTCAAAACCTCTTGAGTATCAAGTGTTTAAAATGTACCTTTCTTAATCTTATGGATGGAGTCTTGCATTAGCTATCATGTACTTAAAAATGTGTTTTTTCCTCAGCATCAGACAAGCTGCATACATGGCTCAAACTGTAGACAATTTTGCCAGGAACTGAAGGTTTGGGCGGTTGAACTTTCCTCCCAATCCACATGGAGAGCAAATCCCATCTTCCCAATGGAAGGATCAGGCAGAAATTCCATAAGCACAAACTCACAGATACCCTGTGCAGAAATAATCCACAGAGAGGGCTGTTTGGCTCTTGACACATTCTTAGCTGGTCAATCATAATAGCGCCAAAGATTTCTTGCCAACTCTCACACGCTTCTCTGACACAGCTTCTTTCACATTCTTACTCGTTTTCTTCTTATCTGCTATCTAAAAAATATTAAGGAAATGCACAGTGGGGAAGAAAAACCCCTCTGTATTTATTTAAATAACATTAAAGCAAGGGTGGAACATGCCAAGTCTGGACTGCAGCATAAGCAAGGTAAGTGACTATTTAGGGCCTCCAGGGATGCCCATCAGTTCTTCAATTCAGTTCCCAGCTCTCTTACGGCATCCCTCCCAAAATCACTATGATTTACACCTCTTTTTCTAGGTCCTCAGAAGTCTTTTGCTACAGTACTAGAGGATCAGAGAAAGGTCTAATTAAATGTATATTTTAAACGTATTTTTATAGACTTGCTATTTAATTTTAATCATTATTCCAAGTACCAGCTGAATTATCCTTGACTACTTTCCATCTTATGATCACTCCATGCTTTATAGATTCTGTGAGCTGCTGTGGGCCTGGCAGAAAAAGGCATCTGTTCAGAAGGTGTCTTCTGTCAATTTGAGACTGGATTGCCTTTATTCAGTTTCCTATTACATCAGAAAGAGTCAGAAACCTGCAGTGTAAACCTGAGTTCTTGGGAGTCACGTCTGATGGTCAGAGCCTTTCATTCTTCCCCCTTGCAAGTGCCAGTGGTCTGATCTGAGGTATTCATCCACCTTGACCATCTCAATCCTCAGAGTGTGGTGGCAGAGAAAGCTTAGCCCAGGTATGATGTCTTACATGGCTGCAATGGGTCCACTGAGGTGCATTCCAGTGCGCTGGAATGCTCCCATACAGTGATGATGAGGATAGAAAGGGTGGACCCTTTCACATCAGAGGATGTGATCATCTCAGTCTATAAGCTGTGCACACAAGGCACTAAGCGCCCCAACCCATGCATCAACTCCTGGAACAAATGACCCCTTCACGGAGTGATGCCGTAGAGGAGGGATATGAAGTGTGCAGGGTCTGGGCTGGCCAGGACATGGGCTTGTAATACAGATGCCTTTGTAGCATTAATATATGCCTGTTTTCTTGACAGCTCTGCAGTGCCAGAATTTGGCCCTAAACATTTAATGAAACCATTGAGATTTATAATCAGAAAAAGCAGAAAAGAAAATAGGAAAAGGGAGGAGGGAAGAGGAAGAGAGAAAACTGTACAAAAGGCATCTGATTAAACCAGTGATAATTACTGATATTGTTCCTTTCTGAGCCAGAATCACACTTCAAAATAAAATGTGGAAGATAATTTTGTTAATAATTTTAATCAGCTTCCTTTTCATGAAGGATCAGAGAACACTAATAGATGGCTTTCTGAAAGACAGATGATTTGTAACACCATCAACTCAATAACTGAAACAAGAGACCTATTCTCTCTCCCATTTGTCTGAAGTAACGGGTTACTCCAGAGGAGGAACAATAGACAGAGATTGAAAAGCCTTGATTTGACCTAAATAAAAGATGTTCTTCCCTAGCAGATGCTTTATCCTACAGTTTATTTCCCACTCTCTCCCCAGTGGGCTTTACAACCATGTTGTCCTGTTTGTTTTCAGTCTTTGTTTCCTTTCCTGATGCCAGGTTGAAGCCTGGCTGGCTTAAGCAGTTCAGGGTATTCTCCGAGAGGAATTTTCTCGGGTTTCCTTGACAACAGGAGCCACAAGAAGCTCAGTAAGGCACAATTTTTAGCAAGGTTTTTGTTTTCCTCTTAGCTGTTCTCTCGCAGGCATCAAGGAGAGAGGAGCTGGTTAGGTTTGGATTAATCAGGTAAACTGCAGTGAAAGGACAGGGATAGTATTTGGCTCATTTCTGAATCTGACATACAATGTGAAGCTGCCACTGTTGTTAATATCCCTGCTGTTTCCCTCCCAAGTACCAATAATCTCTGTACCTAACGAGATTTGAAAAAAATAAAAAAAGAATAATTACAGTGTGATCCACATGATTTGATTTAACTTTTATATAGGAACTAATGCCTCCTATTTTTAAAGGCTACAAGCTTTATGTTAGTGGACCTTTCTATATAATTGCTTCCTGCCACTGTTTTCTTTTATTGAGAAAAGTCATGTAATGCCATTGCAGATGTGCTACCAGCTTAGAGTAAACACGGTGCTCTAAATCATGCATAGTACAATAAATCACACGCCTGCCATTATTTTAATGTTTTGCAAATCTTTGCATTTGTTTTCCTCTGGAGTTAGAGGAAACACAGTAGGAAGCAATGTTGTGAAATCCTGAAGAATTTCATTGTCAGTAGAGCTGCCTGAGAAATTACCCTTCTCCTCTTTCAGAGTAATTCAGTACAAAAGGAAACATTTTGTTTAAATTTTGTTAAAAAAGGGTTTTCATTGAAAACCCAAATGTTCAGATTTCTCACTGGAAGTCCCAAAGTGAAAAATATTTTTCTATTCTTTCGCATAAGTTTTCAATGGAGACACCTTGGGGAAAACAAAATAAAAATCCACCAGTGGTTGCTTTTATTTGTAAAAAAGGGTTCCCCCAATCTGGTTGTGCTGCTGTTGCCAAGTCAGTACCTTCACCATTTTCTGCTATAGAAAAATTTTTAAAACAATGTTATGCTAGTTACTGAATGTGGAGTGGAATATTAGCTGTTATTCTCCCCTTTCAGCCATATGAGTTTATTATTCAGGTTCTAGTAGATAATCTTTGAGTTTTTGTTTGGTTTATATATTTTTAAATTAAAAACTTTCTGAAGTAAAATTCTTTTGTGTAAACTTTCCATCACTGGTGTCAGCCAGAGGAAGGTGGTGGGTTTTTTTTCTGTTTGTATTAAAAGCAAGAAAAAAATTTCATCCAACTTTCTAAAGGGTTTCAGAGTTTACAAACAAACAGCAATAGAAAACCAAACCATCCCATCTTTTCCTTTAAATCCTCATCAAACCTATTTTATGTGACATTGAGGCAAAATGTTGACTTTACAGATTACGGTCTGTGCTTTGTTATCTTGGAGTGTGAGGACTGGGAGACAAAGTTCCTATTCCTTTTTGGCTCCTCAGTGAAACATGATTTTTTTTTACTTACTTTTAATTTGCAGAATCGCAGAATCACAGAATACTAGGAGTTGGAAGGGACCTCAAAAAATCATCTAGTCCACCTCCCCCTGCCCAAGCAGGATCACCTAGATTAAATCAGACAGGACCAGGATACTGGTCTCAAATGTCTCCAAAGAGGCACACCACAACCTCTCTGGGCAGCCTGTCCCAGTGCTCCGTCACCTTCACAGTAAAAAGCTTTTCCTTACGTTCACATGGAACTTCCTGTGCTCTAGCTTGGACCATTGCCCCTTGTCCTATCACTGGCCATCACTGAGGAACATCATTCTTTAGTGTTTGAACAGGCTTACTAATATTACCATAAAACTGGAAACTGGTGAGTGGATTAACTGAGTTGTGCATTGTGGAATGTCCCACTAGCAAGTGTACTTCCAAGAACGTGCTACCTCCTGATGTCATCACTCCTGCTATGGGTACAGAGGGATGAGCTTCACAATTATTAGGAGAGGCTGCACTGTAGTATTTGGCTAATAATAGTAGAGAATTGCCATTATATAATTGTTATTTTTCTATCTATTTTTCTAGTGATCATTTATTCCACTGCAAAAAAGTGTCATATTTCATAGTTGCTCTGACAGGACTTGGTTATAACTCATTCAGCAGTGGAGATTACTTAGATGATGTCTGGATGCATATATATAGCAAATATTTTTATTACATTTCAGATCCCTGTCCTGGTACTTTTTGCTGGACTTAAAATCTGAACTGCCTCAGGTTCGGGGCTTGATATATCCTATTAAGGACACTCGACTAAAGAGAACAGTTCTTGCTGACACAGGGGCTTAACAGATTAATGAATTAGTCTGCAATACCTTCTCCTTCTAAGGTCTGGTTCAAGTTTTGCTGCTGTTACTTTGATTAACACTATCTCCTCTGGTGCTGAGCCAGGCAATTCTGTATATTGACTGTGTTGGCAATTCTTACTGCTGTGAGAGAAGCGGAGAAAAAATCCTGCCCTATAAAGTTTGTATCGATCCAAAAGTAAAACTGTAAACATAGCCAAAAGAGTTGTATTCTGAAAGGAAAAATAGGGTTGTTAATGGTGTGGAACAACCAACGTTGTATCCAGACCATTTTTCTTCCTTTAAATATATAATATCACTAGTGTGTGTTGTTGAATATACTTTATATCAGCAATAGTCCTCTGAAACTCAGTTGTTTCATGGCATTATTGATATTATAAACCACAGTGATTTATGTTATTAGCTGCCCTGTGTTTACCTCAGGTTGTTAGTCAGAGAGCTAGCCATTAAGTGCTGGCAACACATGAATTCTCTGGGATTATTGCAAACATTTCTGCTGCAGTCAGGAGGGTTTTTCTGCCTTAGCTCAGCAATGAAGAAGTCTGTAGCTGATCAAATGTGCTCTCGCATGCAAGTGTCACCACAACTGATAGGAATTAATGTGAAAGGCAAAATCTAATACAGAAAACATTACTTTAAACCCAGTCCCCCACTCAATACTTAAATATTGGAAAGGGAAACAGGATTCTAAAGCACACAAATCTGATTGTGACTGACCTACTCACAATTATAAATGGCAAGCTGTGAGATACAACATCCTATTCTGCCTCACTTGAATCGTCATCTTTAATTAAAGAAGTTCTGTGTCACGGATGACATTTCTCAGAGAAATGTCTCTCAGAGTCTTGGGGAGGGGAGGGGAGGGAGAGGAGGACTGAAAGCAATGGTTTAGCTGCCTGTTTGCCATTTTCCCCACACAGTTTTAAGTGGTCAGTTTTGCAGCACTTAGAGATTGGCCCAAGACATTCTCTTGGGCATTATCTGATGTTAGCTCCAAGTCCAGGGTTTTGTGAATGCTTTAAGTAGATTTCAACTTAGGAGGCAGCCTGTGATTTGTACTGTCACTCTGAAAGGCATTCATTCTGGTCCTGAGAATAGGATGTTATTGAGAGATTTTGTATTTAGTTTCTGGAAGGTATGAAACACCATTTTTTAAATGGATTCTGGGCCCTCAGAACCAGCATTCAATAACATACTTTTTTTTTTCTTTAAATTCTTCTAAGGTACATTTTGAAAGCCTAACTTCAGTGGGATTCTCTTTTTTTTTTTTTAAGAAACTCCATTTAATGTGTGGAAACATCTCAAACATCTTTGACATATGAAGCTTCATGTAGAAAATCTAATTATGCTCAAAAACTAGCCTGACTTACTCAATTTGGCTAAGGCAGTGGTGATACCTGCGGTCACATCCATGAATTAGTAGATGAGTCACCAGCAACCTCAGCTCCCTGGAGTCTGGTTGACCTGAAGAAGCCTCCAGACAATACCATCCATGACCTTACCTCTCCCTAGCAAGACTGCCCTCAGTATGGGTGAGGTAGAGTCCACTCCTCCTGCTGAACTTGGGCCATCACACAGGAATGCATTAGACACCATGTTAGAAAACAAGGAGGAGAACCTGCCCCTTTCCAAGTGCTCCGAGCAACCAAGATCTCAGATTTCATTATTTTCTTCTAGTTTATGCCTAGAACCTCTCAGTCAGGGAATGATGTTTTCATGTTGGTACAGACCTCAGCTGGAAGTTTAAGCTCCTACAAGGAATAAATACAGACATCCCTTACTCTCTGATACTTCCCTTTGAGTAGCCTAGGTGTGCATCTGATCTCACCTAGCAAAAGCTTGACTCTTCAATACCTCATGAAGGGAAAAGGCAAATATTGTTGCCTGGAAGCAAGCATCTAACCATCACCATCCTGAAGGAAAGTTGAGGCAGAAGGCAGGGGGATAAGGCAAAGTAAGGTGTCTATTCCACAACTCCATCCGACTACCTGAGGACATGCACCAACATGCAGATGACACAAGGCTGAGTGGTGAGGTTATTGTGCCAGAGGGACAGGAGGCCATCCAAAGGGACCTGGACAGGTTGGGTTGTGAGCCCAGCTGAACCTCATGAGGTTCAACAAAGCCAAGTGCAGGGTTCTGCACCTGGGTTGGGACAACCTCTCTTATCCATACAGGTTAGGAGATAATGTGCATTGAAATCCCTGAGGAAAAGGACTTGGGAGTAATTGTGGGTGAAAAGCTGGACATGAGCCACCAATGTGCATCTGCAGCCCAGAAGGCCAAACACATCCTGGGCTGCATCAAAAGAAGTGTGGCCAGCAGACTGAGAGGGTGACTCTGCCCCTTTGCTCTGGTGAGACCTCAACTGTAATATGGTGTCCAGCTTCAGTTCTGGAGCCCTCAAAACAAGAAGGACATGGACTTGTTGCAGCACATAAAGAGGAGGGCCACACAAATGAACCAAGAGCTGGAGAACCTCTCTCTTATGAGGATAGGCTGAGAGTGTTGAGGTTGTTCATCCTGGAGAAGGGTTGATTTAATTAATGTCCACAAATATGTAAAAGTTAGGAGGATGGAGCCAGACTCTTCTCAGTGATGGCCAGTGATAGGACAAGGGTCAATGGGTCCAAGCTGGAACACAGGAAGTTCTATCTGAATGTAAGGAAAAACCTTTTCACTGTGAGAGTGACAGAGCACTGGAACAGGCTGCTCAGAGAGGTTGTGGAGTCTCCTTCTCTGGAGATAATCTGGACATGTTCCTGTGTGCTTTAATCTAGGTGATCCTGCTCAGGCTTGGACTAGATGATCTTTCAAGGTCCCTTCCAACTCCTAGCTTTCTGTGATTCTGTCCTTCTGTGCTAGAGGTCCCATCCCTGGAGATATTCAAGGTCAGGCTTGATGGGGCTCTGAGCAACCTGATGTAGTGAAGATGTTCCTGTTTACTGATGGATGGTTGAACTAGGTGACCTTTAGAAGTCCCTTCCAATCTAACACATTCTATGATTCTATGATTCCAGAGCATCACTTCATCAGCTGAGCTGGCTGTGTGTCTGACACCCAAGTCCATTTGCACTGTGCTCAGGGCATGATTGGTGCAGCAGAGAGTAAAACGTCAACAGAGCAGTCGCAGTGTCTTCAGATACAACTGAAAGAAGTTTCATTTTCTTCACTTTTAGAAAAGCAGAGCATTCTTCTGAAATACAGGTAGGCAAGTTTTTTTTCTGCCAGTAGAGGAATTCCAAACTCATCTTCAGACGTGATAGATGTCTAGTCACTAAATGAACTCCTCCATCACCTGCTTTAATGTGAGTTACCCATGCCTCTAAGTCCAGGAGACCTGTCGGGTCTTTGAATACAAACCCTTCAGAGTTATATGTGTCTTAAGCATCTTTGTTTACTTCTTCTACAGCTTTCTGGCTTCTGTCTGCTCCTACTCCTAGTTGACAATCTCTTTCCACATAAGACTCAAGGAAACATAGCTTTGTCTACTCATGCTCAATTCCCAGGTTACCTAACAGATCTGCTGCTAAGTGAGCTGTCAGCATTCACCAAGCAAATGATGGAGATAAAAGGAACCCTCCACAGGGGTCCCTTACCTCTGAATTCTTCTTTTTACTTACTATTAGTTAAACAGAAAAAAAAGTAAAAATCTGCTCTGAATGCTGTTCCATGCAGATCTAGGTGCAGATCTAGGTTCCATGTTGATCTAGGTGACTTCTACAATTTTTTTTGTAGTTATATAATATAAAACCATGTTTTTATGACATAATTCATATTTCCAATAATTTGGAAATTTTATGCTGTATCACAAAAATACATACAGGTGATTTTTTTGTTTCCTGAAGATTATTTCCTTACTGAAAAATTGGGATTACAGCAGAGGATATTCAACTTCATTAGAGGAAAAAGTTGTTTTTTTTTTTTAATTTTTTTTTTTTTTTATTTCAGAACTAAATAGTGGCAGGGAACCAAAATAATTACTGTTCTGTTCAAAGGGCAACTCTTCAGTCCTGGCACACATTTTTGAAGGGCAAAAGTGATCACCCTCCCATTCCACTAGATGAGAAAAATGAGAAAAGCAACTGCACTGCTGAGCCAGTATGAAAAAAGCCCTTGTCTGTGCTGTCTGTGCTTGGTAGTGTGCTGCTGCCAGTCCCAGTGGCTGTGTGGATCTCAGGGGTTTTGGCATTGCAGCTTCTTGAAGTGGGAGTACATACAACTCTCTGGCAGCCTGTGAAGAGAGAAAGAGATTTGATAAGGCTAATTTTTTTTCCCTGTCCTTTTTTCCCCCCGTCCTTTTATAGGCAGGGGCAGTAATGCCTTGAATAAACAGCTCAGAAAGAGGCCCATAGGGTATTGATGGGGAGGCTTTATTTTCTCAATATTATTAATCTTACCTCTTTTCATAGAGTTTTAGAGCTCAAAAGATTTTGCTTCATAGTTGTATTGGTTTCCTGCTATATTACAGCAGTTCAACACTTTTACACCTTTAATTCTAATTCTGATGTGCTTCCTCACCTGTTGTGGGGATAACTGTATTTGTTACGTGTCTTATCACAGTCTACTTCCCCTGTGTTGTTTAATACAGTTCTTCAACTTGTCTTCATATTTCCTACCTCCTGCCACTAGTATTTGAGTGGTCTTTACTTCTCATCAGTCTCAAATCTATCAGCTGGAAATGGAAGGTGTTGACATAATTTTCACTTATTCTCTCAAAGAATACTAAATCTTTTAGTAAATCTGTTTAAAAAATATGCTGTTGAGAGAAAAAAAAAAGTGTTATATTACACATCTAGAACTTGACTTTAAATTTCTTTTCACCAGTTTTTCTGGTTAAGTCATTCTCTTGGTTAATGCAATCAAATAAAATCAGAAATAAAATAAATTACACCAGAGATAAAATCACTGCTATAGATCTCATCTGTTCTGAAAAAAGATCATTCGGTAGATGGAGATCTTTTTAATTTCCTATTTATTTTAGAAATTAACACACACTAAATGTTTCTAAAACACTGTAGAAAAGGATGTCTATTCACAGTTGCAGTCGATATGTTTGACATCCATGTTGTGAATCTTGAATACATTTCTGAGAGGCACAGACTGTTAAAATATAGGCACTTTGGGAGTTAAAGATCTTGTCAGTGAAATTCTTTTTTTAAGGACCTGTTCTGCCAAGCTTAGTCTCTGATATTCATCTGCTTTTACTCCAGCACATTTCTGTTCTGTCCATTCCTGTAATTTCCTAGTTATGTTTGTATCAAAGCTTGCAATGACCTGATTTCACAAAACATTTAAGCACAAGCTTTGTTTCCTTAGTAGGTAGTAGTTTAAACATGTTCAAAAGTTTGTTGTCTCCTCAAGTGCATTTTAAGGCAGAAATTTGCTAATAAGTGCTCTGGTGTTTGCTGCCTGCCACAGTATCTTACATGCTTCTCACGCTCCCAGACCAGGTCCATGTATATTCTTATGTTCCCAGAACCAGTTCACCAAGACATTGTCACATAGAAGTTACTTCTGTTACATCACAGTTCTTACATACTCCTCAGCTCCAAAATATGGAGATGTTTGCAGTAAATTGAAGAATGGGCATGTTTGGGCAAATTATTTTAACTTTTATGTTTTCTTTTTCCTCACTTTAGTTATGTCTGGGTTGAGATAGAATGTGGTCAGAGTAGGACGGTCTTTCTGTATGTTCCTTTACAGTTTCAGTTTCACAGAAAAGCTGTGATTATTCCTTTCCCATTTTAACCAGTACTGTTGTTTTAAAACTGCACAAATGTATTTACTATTTTTCCAAATGGGCTAAAGATATATAGGGGTTCAAATGGCTTTCCATTTTGATTTATCCTTTACAAACTACAGACACTCAAAACTGGGAGCATCCAGATGACTGACGTTTGAGATGGAATTAATCTTGCAGGTTAATACACTTACATTTACATATACTTTGAATTCACAGATTGACAGAAACACAGAATGTCAGGAGCTGGAAAGGACCTCAAAAGATCGTCCAGTCCAAGCCTGAGCAGGATTACCTAGATTAAATCAGACAGGAACATGTCAAGATGGGTCTTGAATGTCTCTAGAGAAGGAGACTCCACAACCTCTCTGGGCAGCCTGTTCCAGTGCTCTGTCACTCTCACAGTGAAAAGGTTTTTCCTTACGTTCAGATGGAACTTCCTGTGTTCCAGCTTGGACCCATTGACCCTTGTCCTATCACTGGCCATCACTGAGAAGAGCCTGGCTCCATCCTCCTGACACTCACTTTTACATATTTGTGAACCCTTCAGTCTCCTCTTCTCCAAGCTAAAGAGACCCAGCTTCCTTAGCCTGTCCTCATAAGGAAAGTGTCCCACTCCCTTCACCATCTTGGTGGCCCTGCACTGGACTCTTTCAAGGAGTTGTATGTCCTTCGTGAGCTGAGGGGCCCAGAAATGGACACAATATTTCAGGTGCGGTCTCACCAGGGCAGAGAAAAGGGGGAAAAGGACCTCTCTAGATCTATTAGCCACCCCCCTTCTAGTACACCCCAGGATGCCATTTGCATTCCTGGCTTGAGTGCACATAGCTGGCTCATGTTCATCCTGCTATCTACCTGCACTACTCTCCAACAGGCCAGTCCCCAACCTATACTGGTTCCTGGGGTTGTTCCTCCCCAAATGCAAGTCCCTACACTTGCCCTTGTTAAATCTCATTCAATTTCTCCCTGTCCAGCTCTCCAGCATGTCTAAATCTTGTTGAATGTTGGCACAACCTTCTGGTGTGTCAGCCAGCCCTCCCAGCTTTGTGTCATCAGCAAACTTGCTGACTGTGCATTCTATTCCCTCATCCAGGTCATCAACAAATACATTGAACAATACTGGTCCCAGTACCAACCCCTGAGGAACTCCACTAGTTACAGGCCTCCAGTCAGACTCTGTCCCATTAATAACAACTCATTGGCTTCTTCCCTTCAACGAGCTCTCAATCCACCTCACTACTCTACCCTCCAGGCCACACTTCTTCAGTTTGTCCACCAGGATGCTGTAGGAGACAGTGACAAATGCCTTACTGAGGTCCAGAAAAAACACATCCCCTGCTCTACCATCATCCATCCACCTGGTTATAGCCTCGTAAAGGGCTATAAGATTAGTCAGACATGACCTCCCCTTGGTAGAAACATCTTGACTGCTTCTAAGTGTCCTCTTATCCTTGATGTGCCTGGAGACAGCACCAATGATAAGTCATTCTGTCACGTTTCNGAGGCAAAGAAGGCATTCAGTAACTCCACCTTCTTAGTGTCCTCAGTCACCAGGGCACCCACCTCATTCATCAGTGGGCCTACATTGCCTCTACCATTAGTTTTGTCAGCTATATATTTGAAGAAACCCTTCCTTTTATCCTTAACCTCCCTTGCCTGGTTTAATACCAAGAAGGCCTTAGATTTCCTAGTTGCCACCCTACATTCTTTGGCAATATTCTTATATTCGTCCCACATAGCCATTCCATACTTCCATGAACTGTAGACTCTCTAATAGCTAAATCCATGTCTAGATTACAGTAAACATGTTAACTAGCTCTGCCTTTACTGGGAATTTAGACTGTTAAACATTGACAGGTGGTTGTCTGAACTGGGATCTGAATCCCATTCTGGTGGGGTGTGATACCCAGAATCACAGAATCACAGAGTTGTTAGGATGTTGGAAGGGACCTCCAGAGATCATCAAGTCCACTGCTTCTGCCAAAGCAGGCTCCCTAGAACAGGTAAATCACCTCCCTTGATCTGGTGGATGCTCTGGGGTTTTTTTATGCAGTCCAGCATATGGTTGCCTTTCAGGGCTGCAAACATATATTTCTGGTTCATGTTGACCTTCTCACCCACCAGGAACCCAAAGACCTTCTCCTCAGGACTGCTCTCAATCCATTCTCCTCCCAGCTTGTATTTGTGTTTGGGATTTTCCTGTCCCATATGCATGACCTTGTGTTTGACCTTGTTGAACTCCATGTATTTGAAAAATTATGGTGATCAGGTGAAGTCCCTCATGACTGGAAGAAAGCAAACATTACAGTCATTTTAAAAAAGGGTGGGAATTTTTTTCACTTATGGGTAAGAAGTCAGAGCCACTGTCATTATTTTCTCTGTGGATTGACAAGCAGTAGTGAAGCATCCCTACCAACTCAAATGAGCCTTGAACCTAACCTTCTGCACTCTGAGTACAAGCTCCTGACTTTGCAATATTGTAGTAGAAGGTGGAACATAGTTTGTGAGAATATTCTCACCTTCACCTTTGGGTTAATTCAGATGTCTATTGTCAACAAGTTAAGGTCAGGTTTCTATTAGTGCTAGTCATTTTTCTAACCTATATTTTGAATTTACTGACATTTTTTCCAAAATTATTTCCGCTGCTTATTCTTTCCTCAAGCTTCTTTCATAGTGATATTTCTTTCCCAGATACTTTCAGAACTTCTAACTCTTCTGTTCAATATGACCTTCTGATATAATTCTGTCTTGGGGTTTCTAGAACATCTGACATCTAGGAGGTTGTCAATAAAGCACCTGTCTCTCTAAGTTTCAGCAAAAATTAAGATAAAGCTCAAGACTTAGGGCTTCCTTAGGTAGCTTACCTCTTTCTGCTCTCCACAAAGGTAGTCTACAGAGGAACACCCAATTAACTCAGCCTTTGTGAAAACCTTTTAGCCATTCCAAGAAAAGTAATCAGTCTGTTTGGTACCTCTGTTTTCCTTCATAAATCTCTGCTGTTCTTGAAATAATGTAAATAATTTGTGAAACCCACACTCTACATCCAGCACTATCTTTAAGGAAGATTACAGCATCCTTTCACTTGTGGACTATTTGCATGGTACTATTGGAAAAGAAAATGCCTGAAATCCAAGGTTCTCTTGTTTGAGTTCTATACATCTGTCCATCACTTCTGAGAGGTCTGATCAAAATATTGACATGATTCCTAAAAAAGACACCAGAGGCCCATATAAAAGCTAGGTGTGCTTGCTAGGGTTCCTGACTGGGAGTAACCAACTGGTTATAGGATAGGTGTGTACCCTTGAGGGATACAGAAAGGTGATCTGCTGTCATAGAATCTAATTTATTCCATCTTCCATAAGTCTTATCAGATCATAGGATCATAGGATAATTCAGGCTGGAAGGGGCCCCAAGTCCAACCTCTTGTTCAAACAGGATCAGATCTGAGGTCAGACCAAATCGTTAAGGTATTTGTCCATTTGGGGTTTGAAACCCTTTTGAGCAGCACTTCTGGATAGCTTGTTCCAACACCCAACTGTTTTCACGGGCATGAAGCTTTTCCTTATGTCCAGCTTGAACTTATCTTGCTTTCAGTTTATGCCTGCTGCCTCATCTGCCAGCTGCACACCCCTGTGAAGAGTCTGGTTCCAGTTTCTTGGTAGTGTCCCCGTAGGCCTACCCTAAAGCCGTCATCTCTCCAGGCTGAAGAAGTTCAGCTCCCTCAAGCCCTCCTCACAGGAGAAATGCTGAGCATCTTGGTGACCTTTCACTGAAGTCACTTCAATTTGCCCACATCTTAATCAAAGTCATTACTGGGTTTTATTTTTTGTTTGGTTTTGTTTGTTTGTTTGGGGTTGGGTGGGGCCTGTTTGGTTGGTTGGTTTTCCGTTGTTTAGGGTTTTTTTTGGGGTTGATTTTTTTTTTGTTGTTGTTGGTTAGTGGCTAGGTTTTTTGTTGTTGTTGATTTTTCATTTAGTTTTGGGTACTTTCATGGCTTCCCTCTTCTCAGGACAGCAGGAAGAGGAATGATACAGATAACAGGTTGTAATCTTGCATATTCCTTCTCGCTTTCACTGCACAGGTTTCCTGCTGTTAACTCACATGTGCTCTGGCCTCACTGAGTGCAGACTTAGAGATCTTCATGGAAATATCACCTTTCTCCATGTTTATTGGTCTGACTGATATCAGACACTGCCTCAGATACCAATATATGCCATTCAGTATGTTTGTTCTGGTGCTTTTCCACACATACATTTCCATTCACAGTTAATTCATAATCTGTGTATTTCTGTCAGAGATCTATATGGGGTGAAGCTGGGGATGTATGACCTGAGAAAAAAAGTAATAGATACGACCATTTCTTAGGTAGTCCATGAAATGTAGGGAAAACTAGACTCATGTCTTGTTTGCATGTAGAAGATGATCTCGATTCACCTTTTCCTCTTGATGTTTTAAAGCAAATTTAAAGTTTATCTATTGGAAATAACACATAACTGCCGACTAATATGCGATCTGTCCACTGAATGCAGAGGATGGCCATATAATTGAATTACACTCATGACACTGATGGGACTGCAGAAAGGATATGATGTAGCAAAACACTGACAATTTGATACTGAAAAGTTGCTAGGCCACTATAACATTGAAAGGGCATGACCCTGAGGTCAATCTTTTCAGAGAAAGGGGAAGCAAAGCATCTTCATGACAACTCCAGACAGCTCTGCTTACCAGTCTTTTCCATTTAGCTGGTACTACTACCTCATTAGGTTACCCTCTGACTTCTTACCCACAAGTGAAAAAAAAATTGCTTAATAATATTAACTTTACAGGTCTCATTATATAGATAGACAGAGTAGTTCTAATTTACTAATAATGTTGCTAGGGTTTTTTTCTTAGATTTCTTTTTGTTTGTTTTTTTTCTATTTTGCTAATCTGAATAGTTTGGATGAATTTCATAAGGTTTGAATTATTATTCAAAACAAACTTTTCATCCATTTCAGTTTAATTTTGTGTTATTGCATGTCATCTTCCTGATTTTGAGATTCTTTTTGAAGTTCATGGTAAAATGTATTTGTCTGATGGAAATACTGCAAACTTTTCATTCTGTTTTCAATTAAACAGGGATCAAGCTTCTGGATCTTAACATTTCTGAATTTTGAGGAAACTTAGATCCAAGCCAAAGTCTGGAAATCTCTCTTTTATGGAAACTGTTAACTCTGGATAAACTTTGTTGTGTAAATCATGTGTCCCTGCTTTTCAAAGTGATGATTGAGAGTGTGATTCCTATCAGTAGAAATAAAACAAGTTCTGTGTTTCTTCCTGAAAAATGGGGATAGATTTTTTCCAAAATATTTCATATTAACAGTTTGATTATGAGGTCATCATGTGGAGAGGGTTGCTAAGTAGGTAGTGTCATGTCTGAATTATTTACATGAGTTTCTAAAAGAGGTGAAGTGGGTGAAAAATAGTGAGGACTCTCTCCTTGTCACCGCTACACTTTCTGAGAAGATAAAAATTCCTTTTCATCATTCTCAGCAACAGACCAATGTTAAAATAGTGGAAATGATACAGGTACGATTAATCTTCTAAATTAATCATAACTGTATGACTAAGTAGTTGAGTCAGTTTTGAAGAGGTCAATCGGAAGCTGGAAATCAAGGTCAGATGCAGCAGAGAAATTTTCCAGTTCACTGTAAAAAACATGCACAGATGATTGCCACATGATTCTATTGTATCTGGACACCAGTATGCACAAGACGACCCTTCACAGTCTTCTATAAACTTTCCCTATTAGGAAAAAGGAGGAAAACCCTGAAACAAGGCTTTGCTTCTGCAGCACACAAATAGACTCTGATACAAAGAACAGTAAGAAGAATTCATCTTCAGTGTACCACTATCCTACAACAGTGAGCAATTATGCTAAGTATTTTTTACTAGTATCTACTGTAATTTAAGTTGATTCCGACTGTCAGCATATGTGGACTCTATAGTACTCTTGTAACCTTAAAGGACTCTAAAGATGAGACCCTTATCCAACATGACTTCCCTGTTTTTGAAATTTTAAGGGAAATGGATGGATAGTTAAGTGGCTTTATCTGTTTCTGACAACCCAAATTCTGTTTTGGTTTTGTGATTTTGTTTTGATTTTGTTTTGCTTTGTTTTGTTTTAATTTTTTAATCATTATGACCTGATCACACTAGAGATTATGTAAACTTACTAAACCTCAAGTTTCCTTCAGCAAACCAGATTAAGAGGTGCAAAAGTTTTTCTTGTCTTTTCCCAAAACTTATCGCTTTTCAACCTGTGAAATTTGAAGATATTGGCTGTAAAGTTTTCAGCTTCCTTCTTTTTTCATATCAAAGGAATGGAAGATAGATGGTGACAAGGAGGTCATTTTGGGGCACAAACTCATTAACATAGTAAAAAGAGCTTTAAACTCATTTCAAAAGCCCACAGGGCACAAGTCCAGAGGCAAATTAAAACCGAAACAGACATAAGAACAACTATTGATCTAGTCGTGTGGATGGAATCTGAAGACAAGCAGAAATCAGGAATGCTACTGGAGAGACAAGAATGGAAATAATGGAGCAATCTGCCAAGAATCTATGCAGAGGATGTAAAGATTCAGTGGCTTGAAGAATGAAACAATGATTACAAAGAGAGTGGCACATAATAAAGCATTAACACCAAACTGGAATGTTGGATGCAGAAGAGCTCAGCATTATAAGTCAAGTGAGACGCAAAAAAGGAATAGGTTCTACTGTCTGCCTCAAGGATTGTCATGGAGATTGAATTGTATTGTTATTTAAGCATTTCCAGCTACATTATTTTCTGGTTCTGAAAGTCTACTTGGGCT
>VXBZ01001714.1:744051-758568 GCA_013399135.1 Heliornis fulica | reverse complement strand
CTCCTTAACCTTTCAAACATCAGGTTAATTAGGCAGAACTCCAGTTCATACATATTATCCCAAGGGAACACGTTACTGTATATTTTTCCTATTTGATGTACAGCTGCGGTATTAAGTCAGGCATGATTTACATATATGATGCTATAATTAGGCCTAGGAGCCAGGATGAACCCATATACTCTGGATAAATGGTTTAGCTTGAATAAGATAAGCTTGAACATATTACATGAGTATCATTTTTATGATTGAAAGCCTGATAAATATTGCATATTGGTGGAAACATTACCCTGTAGCTATGCTAGTGGCAGCCTCAAACATCTAATTCTCTCCAGTACAGGTTTATTCTGTTTCTGTGTGTATATGTAATTATTATCTACAATTTATTTAGCGTGGTTTGTCTCCTACGGAATTTGCCATCTAAATTAGTCACAGATACATGAGTATTTAGGAAATATTTGGAGGAAGGTAGACATGAAGGATTTGTCTAGGTAGGTCACAAACTGTGCATTTTTGAAACATATTTAATGTTTCAAAAACATTCATTCATATTCATTCATATCTGGCTCCTCTGATTCTTTGTGTTGATGTTCTCTAAGTGCATCCTCTATATGCTACACTTGCTATTTTTAAGTCAATAAAGAAGATATCCCTTGATTCAAGGTGCATTTTATCATTAGAGCCATTGCCCTCTAATACAGCTTCACTTTGTCTTTCCTTGTTGTGTTTATTTCTAGATATATTACAAGCTTATTGAAGTAGTTCCATCTCTTACAAGCTACTTAAAGAACAACATCTTCTATTATACCTTGAAGTGAGTCATTAGGGCACTTTATATAATTCATATTACTTGAAACTATAATGAAGTTATCAAGAGATTTTATATAGGAAGCCAAGAGTTCAGCCAAATTCTCAAAGCTGTAGAATTATGTATTGATTTTGTTGTTTACATGATGATATAAACTGATTATTATTCAAACTCTGTGTTAAGGAGCTTGTACTGCATTTCAGTGCAATGAATAGACAAATAAGCTTAGGAGGCCTCATTACTCAGTGAATGTTGTTGACCAGTGTTCTCTGTACAGAAACGCATAAAAGGACAAGATACCTGACCTGAAAATTTTGAAACCCACTATTAAACAGATATGATGCCTGTATGGAATAAGGGATTAGATGAATGGGATATGGGGAAAACTTCAGAAGTGTTGTCAAGAATCTGATCATATGATGACTCATTCTAATCGTGTTCATGTGTTGACACTTCTTGGTAAATAAAGCATTATAATTGGGAGGGAACTTCTGATGTTTCAGCTGAAATGGGTATTGCTGAAGGATTTGAGGAAAAACAGATTCCAGGACAACAGAATTAATGGTATAGGGTGATAATTAACTGGCAATCAAGACTGGCATCCTTTTCAGAGTAGAAAGTGGAACAGTAATACAAACAAACAGTTTGAATCCAGACCTGTATCTGAATACTGAGAAAAAGAAAAGCCATTTAAATGGCTATTAGTTGAGGTTACCTCAATAAAAGAATGATTCATCATATTTAGCTGTGTGATAATTCTAACGTTATTCAAGTAACTTGGACTTTCTTGGTGGTGATGTTTTATTTTACTTGTTTTTCTACGGTTAGTAGATTGAGGTCACTTCTGATCAGTCTTTAGATAGTTGAAGATGCCTGTGAAACCCAGTTTCTAGAGTAGTCTGCTTTTGTTTGAAATGGGTAATATATACTTTAGTGTTTAAAATAGAAATGAGTCAAGCAAATCATATGTTTGCTATTTACAGAAACTTTTTTAAAGGTTTAGGATTTTTTTTCTGCCTAAAGTTATATTAGAGAGACTTTCCATACAGCTACAGCAAATCTGAATAATATCTGTAACTTCTCATCTAAATTTGTCATGAGTTTTTAACTATTTCAAAGAAACTGAGATATATTTTTAAAAATGAAAACTGTGCTATGGCTTGAGATTTCAAGTAATTTAAGAAATTAATACATCCTTTATAAATTAAGGATAGTTTGTGTGTGCCTATATGGATATTCAAAACTTAACCTTTGAAAAAAGGTCCATAATGGTACACAGCATAACCATGATTCATAATTTAGAAGATGATAGATTCTCAACTATATAGTGCTCCAGCCCTGATATAACCAGGCTGGCTTTTGTATGATGCTGAATATTACACACTGGGACAAGTTGGTAATGTCTAGGTATGCAAAAGTATGATAACTGAGAGGTAATCTATTTTCTCTAAATTAGATATTTTTCCTTAGATTTCAGCATGGTGTCCTGCCAATAGACCAAGCTTAGTTGTCGCTGATTTAAGTAGACACATACTGAAAACTTTGTGGGCTTGTGATAATAACAACACTGGCTTTTAGGCACACTGGTTTTGCTTTTGTTCTTTTTTTAGCATGCATTTTTTTAACGTCATGACTGTGCATATTCCTTTTCAGAATAGGTGTGGAGCAGCTCTAAGTGTCTTAATACGTGGAGGTGAAGAAACCTGTTCCAAAACCAGTATTTTTAAGCCATGGTTCTAACATTTTAGGAATGAAAATTAATTTACTGGTACCTGCAAATTACTTTCTTTTACTTAGGCTCGTAGAGTTAGATAACATAAATGATTGCTTTGTGTTGGATGGATGAGCTTTATGTTTTGTTGTGAGTCACGTTGGTCTCTCTATCCAAATACTGTGTGGGGCATATTGAATAAATACATGATTTCTGATCTATCTTTAGCAAAAAGGGTACAGTCTGTCTTAGCTGAGTTTATACCTTTTCATCTTTCTTCTGAGAAATATCCCTATTGTCTCAAATGTCATCCTATATGCCTTCGAGTTCTGGAAACTCCACTCTCTTTGTTTTGCTGTGCATTAAGAGTTCCAGAGGCATGGCTCAGATTTCTAAGTCTTGCAAGAGAAATATTGAATTCAGATTTTTCAAAGTTAAAACCCTTTAAAATGTATTTATTTGTATGTTTAAATAAACACATATTTTGTTAATCATCTGGGATTTTGTTTTTTATTTGCAAAATTTGTACAATTGAACCTTCATTTAAAATGCCAAAATATGTGACTGTTTTAAAAATTATTAGTTTTTATAAATCTATAAAAACTTTTTGTTATAAACTTTATTAACAAAAGCAGTAGTTAACAGATATAAAAATAAGCAAGTTACATAACCATGGCAGGCTCCTGCAGTCTTTAGCTTTTCCCCACAAATGACATACACAACATTCTTGGCTGGAGCTTTATTCAAAACACATTTCAAAGACACAACTGTAAAACATTAGATCCTTCCAAAGAGCAAATTCACTAATGGGAAGAAACAAGACAGACCTGCTATGCAAGGCAAATGAAGTCTCCACCTAACCCAAGTTCTTGTTTCCAAGAAAGCTACCAACTATATAAGTCAGGAAAAGACAATTCTTCTTTTAAATCCACTTACTAACTTGGGATAGCCACAAATGGCTTTATAATGTCCCTGTCGATGTCCTCACTCTTATTTGTTGCATTCATGTCTCTGCTGTACTCCTAAGATAGGACATCAGAGAAGTTTAAAGTCAACCTACAGTTTGACTCTCGAATACACAGTCATTTTCTAATCTAAAGATAATGTTCACACAAAAAAAAATTAACAAATTGATGTTCTAGCATGAGGTCAATCACCAGCTCTTTAGGTTTGAATGACTCTATGTTTACATCTGAGGTGAAATATTGGTGGACTCATACTCAGAGTTGAAAGAGCCTGTATAATAATTCCTAATTTGTCCTCTTTTCTTCTGCTTAATGCTGACTGGTAACTTTTGGCCTAGCTTGTTACCTTTTAAAACTTATGTGGCAGAGCTAATACAAACAAATTTGATGGAATGGAGGAGACTTCACAGATCGATCAGTTGAACAGAATGCTGAATCTTCTCTACTTCTCTCAAATATTTCGGACCATTCATTTGAACTAAATTAGTTTTCTGCATTTTTAATTACAATGTGTTCTTCCTAGAGTTCATAAGCATTATCTGTACAGATCAATTTTGGGTAGTAATGTTTTCAAGGGAGACCTGGGTATTAAAGTGAGATTGGTGTCTTGGTCAATAATAATAATCTCTTTAAGTGAGTATTGAACTTCTGCCACAGGAAGGTAATTAAGGAAATATGGTGCTACTATCTTTTTACTTATGTCCATTTATATCTGCATGACCACTAACAGCAAAAGTTTGGGTGCACTTAACCCAACTCAGGTGGGCTTTGAGTTGTAAAACTGTATTTGATTTAATTAAACTCATACTGAAATGTTAGTCAAATGCAGTTTGCTATTTCCTGCCACATACACACCCCCTGTGCCCACACCCCCCACACCACANTTTTTTTTTTGTTTGTTTTGAAATATACTGTGGAATCATTGGGATATTCTGTATAATCACAGTAGAGACTGGCCTTTGCCTGCTCAGCTATGTTCTTTCTTTTTATGTGTTACTAGTCATCTAACACAGATATACACTGTGATGCAAATTTTCAAAGGATCACAAGAATAAAAGCCACCTTATAATTACCATGCTATTCTAATGATTGTGTCTACTCACATGGAGACAATTAATAATCGTAGGCCATGTGGAACACCATGCTGGGAAGACGCGTTAATGGAAAATTTCATGAGCCTTAAGTTTTTTGTTTGTTTATTTTTGGGGTGGGATGAATGAAGACAGAAAACAAAAGGGTATTGTAAAGACAAAGGGTTTTTCATAAAATTGAATGCTTTAAATATCTGTGAATCCTATCAGACAAAGGTGTATTAAAATTACTATGAAATAAAAATAAACAGCTTTTGGATTTCTGTTAGATTAAGATGGTGTTATCTTTTGAAATGTTTTGATTGTGGTGGTGAGATTTGCAAATTAAATACCTCTCAGATATATATTGGAATTTCTTCTCAAATTTAGTGTTGTTTAGATGTGAATAGCTGGCTTTGGCCTATCTCAGTCTGTGTGATTTAATTCCCACAATCAAAATTTTTGGACTACAGTTATAAATAATAAGCATGATCTGGATAGTCTCATTTTTTTCCATTCTGTGTTTTTAAATGCTGAGGTTCATCAGGAAGATTAAGGTCACTTTACATCCTCTAAGATCACACTCGAGGCAGTACCACACTTTTATTCACTTTTCCAGAGACAAGATCTATTTGTAAAAATAATAAGAGAATGAGGATAAGGTCAGAATAGAAGAGAACAATGCAAGTAATTTACTTCAGCTCTTATCAATAGCTTGACCAGATTTCCTAGCTGCAGTAGGCACTGAGGTATTCCGCAGTTCACAATAGTGCTTTCCTGACTGTAAATTATATTAGATTAGAAAGAAACACCATTTTTTTGTGTTTCATTTCTCTTTCACTTTTTCACATAATTTGCTCCCTAGTATTTTCTAAACAGAGAAATAATCATCTAGGAGAAACAGGAAAGTTGCACACACTTTAGAAATGCATTTGAAAATATTGTATCATATCTGCCAAACTTGCTACTGAAGCAAATATAAATAACTATGTCTCCATCTTACTGGCATTACCTCATTTAAGATGAAGAATAATTGGCATGCACAGATGAGATGAAAATTTTCACCCACCTAGTAATGAGCAAATTAACAAGACACCAACTGAGTTGTCTTCAAAAAGACGCTACACATTAAATCAACTAATTACTACTCACTCTGGAATACAAATCTCCATTCATGGAAGGCTGTGTGGCTGACTTTGTGTAGATCACTGAGGACAAGACAGAGAAGGTGTCTGGTTTTTGAGCACTATGCCTTTCTTGATGGCTTTGACAGTGGCAGTGCTTCGGTGAAGAAGGGAAAGTAGTCTGAAGACTCCCTGCATGTCCCTTCATGTTTCTTGGTGAACATTTTAGTTTCTTTAAAGGTTCATTTATACCATACTCACTGCATTGCATCTGATCCTCTTCCAGTAGTGCATTAGGCAAGATGAAAAATATCTGTCACATTTTAGTTCCCTCTTCCTCTCCCCAGGGGAGAAAGGCTAAATGAATATAGATGTACAGGGATAAATTCAGACCTGCTGTAAGTAATTGCAATTCTATTGATGTCAGTAGAGTTGCACCCTACTACTTTTGATTTGAAACTGGAACAGAGAACCACATTGTTCTTTGTAAAATAAAAATAAACAGTATGTGAAGATGTTTCCAAACATTTCAATAATATTATCTAGGACAGATTCTGCCCCAGTTAAAGCTAGACAAATCCATTTGAGTTAATGACATTGCACAACGGTAAATGGCATCAGTCCTTATACATATATGCAGCTTCCAAATGCCTGTGATTATTAGATACATATTTATATACGTACATGGACCAACACACAAAACTGCAAGTTTGGCTTTCTGTCTTTTAACCAATAGGCCAGTGGACTGAAATGCCTTTGGGTCAACAGTCCTTTGCAGCTTTTGTGTAGTCTCTGTATTGTCAAATGAAAATACAAAATAACTTTTAACATAATTTTTCAGGTAAGCTGCTTAGGATTTCCTGTAGCCTTACATGGGGCTCTGCACACTCTTTGAGGATTACCCAGGTAGGTTATAACTTTGATTCAGTTCACATCTGGATGTGTTAGAGCCTCCTTCAGAATGAATGGTCCACAAGTGGTTCTTACAGCATGAAATTGTCAAAGATACAGGTATTTCTTTCTAATTTTTCTATGGAAATGAGAGAATAAATATGTAGATAATCTTAAATTTATCAGTAAGTATTTGAAGCTAAAATACATATAGCAGTAAATCAGCATAAGTTAGTGCAAAGTAAGTCTGTGGGATTTCACTGGTGTGTATGACTGGGGGCTTCCAGAAAGTGACAGGTATGATGAAGGTTTACTTTGCTAAGAAAAAGAAAATTGATGGAGTTTTTCATTGTCCTGGTGTGAATTTTCACCTCAACTGACTAATGTACTAAATTAGATGTATCTTATAAATAACAATTATTTTTATTTCATGTCTAATGTAATCAATAAAGTAGAACTTTAAGATTTAGAAATATTCATCTTTTAGGAATAGTCATTGATGAGAAGAGTTCACAGAATCACAGAATGTTAGGAGTGGGAAGGGACCTCGAAAGGTCCCCATCTAGTCCAACACCCCTGCCTGAGCAGGATCACCTAGATTAAGTCACACAGGAACAAATACGGATTGGTCTTGAATGTCTCCAGAGAAGGAGACTCCACAACCTCTCTGGGCAGCCTGTTCCAGTGCTCTGTCACTCTCACGGTGAAAAGGTTCTTCCTTATATTCAGATGGAACTTCCTATGTTCCAGCTTGGACCCATTGACCCTTGTCCTATCACTGGCCAACACTGAGAAGAGCCTGGATCCATCCTTCTGATTCTCACCATTAACATATTTATAGACATTAATGAGGTCAATCTAGATAGATCTTTTCTCTCTGCTTTTTTAAAAGTTGTGTAATTTTTTTATTTTTTCAAATCTCTTCAAAAAAAAGACCAGGCAGTTTCTTTACTTTGGTTTTCTTCTTCTTTTTAAATACATGTTCCTTTATCAAGGAACATCATCTTCCTTTTTACCATGACCAGTCACAGTCAGCAGGCTTGAATACTCATTGCTAGTCCTGCAGTCAGCCAAAGCCACCAGCACATGACGCGTCTTCCTGTGCTCTGTGGAATTCGCTGCCTTAAGAGGTCCTGCACTCTAGCAAAGAATGAAGCTTCCCAGCACCTCTATATCTGCAGAGTTCTTGGTATGATTCTGGTTGTTGATAAGAGCTCTGTTTGTGTTTGGGCCAAAACATACTTATAGCTATTAACACTTAGCATTATGAAGTCATGACCTTCACCGGAGCTTAACAGCTCTTAAATGTGTTGTGTATTTTCCACCTCTGTATTATAGCAAGGCCTAATTACTTTATGCTCTTTCTATTGCCTTCTGGTTTCAGACAGAAGCATGGTCTGGAGGTAGGTGCTTCCACGGGTTCTGAATGATATGGGTTTATTGTGGGTAGGTCTAGCCACAGCCTAACAATGTGGTTAATTTTCACTGCAGTAAGTGAAAACTTGTATAATTTTGAAGGTCTTTGGCTTTTGAATGGCACCAATTTAACTAGATGCAACTGGAACACAGATAAGTACCCTATTAGTGACACTTTCTACACAAAGAATTCCTAAGCTTCAAGCTCAATGCCTGAGGAGGACTTCTTATGTTGATTTAAAACATTTCTATGGAGTCAATTGCAAGGGAAGGATTTCTTTTTTTCCATAGGAATACTACATGGAGCAATAATATTTTCATGTTGGAGAAGAAGACAACTAATGCTAACAATATGATTACTGTTTTTTACATCTTGCTTCAGAGAGACTTGCAAGTTACAAGTTTGTGAATCAAAGGTCTCGAAGTTAATATTTTCATGATTAATGGTGCCATGTTTTCTAGAGACAGAAATTTGTCACATTCTTCTTTCCCTTGTAGGCATAACTATCTGAAGATACTTCTTTTTCCTAATATGTTTTTAGCTACCTATCATGGAGGAATTCTTTGAATCCTATGTTGACCTATTATTGATCATAAGGGGTGGTCCTTTCTCCAGATTCTGGCTCTAGTTCTCTTAGCTGTGAGCAAAACTTAATAAAAATGAAACAATAAATATCTTATATCTACATAACACTTGAATCCAAAAACAGTTTAAAAAGCAAGGATGAATTCATTTACCACTGAAATGCCAGCCACCTCTGGGGTGGAACACATGGTTCTTATTTTCACAGAGCTAAGCAGCTGTTTAACAGCACAAAACAACAGTACATTNGGCCATCAAAACACTAAGGGCTAAATGTGGTAAGGAGTATAATTTTTCTTAACATCTAAGAGTTCTTATCTCCAGTTAGACTGATGTTTTTTCAGCACAATGATTTCTTGTTAAAAAATATTGATCCATCAATATCCACATCAATAATGTGGAAAGTACAGGCCATTTACACAGGAAAGGGTTTTTTGGAGTTTACTGTGGAATTTCTGATCAAAAAGAGATTGAGCCAGAACCACTAGTAACCTGACTGTTATGCATATCTCCCAGGATGTGGGAGAATGAAATTCAAGTCCCTGCTTCGATTACTTCACAGTGAAGTCTTAGACCTGGGTTTCCCATGTCCCAGAGGAAGGTCCTGAATTACTGTACTTGCAGCTATTCTGATCATCTTTTCTTCTTATTTTCCCATGGAAAAAATACAAAAAATATTTGAAAGGTCTTGGGTTTGGCTCAGTGTAGAATGTGAATTTTGCAATTTCAAAAACTTTCCTGGAACAGGAATGTTATTTTCCACCCAGTTTACCTCCTGCTGCAATGTATTCCTTTGCAATAAGATGAAAATTTACTGAACTTTTGCACTATTATCTCAGAAGGAAGACAATTCCTCTGTAGTGTTCATATGGATTTATATCGTACTGTAACATTTCTATACATTCATCTATTTAGTCTATACATCAGGTTTGGTCATCATAAAATTTAATCTAGAAGTTAGAAAGTTTCCAGCAATTGCACCAATAAACTTTTCAAATATGCTTCCAATAAGAATAACACGATCACACACCTACCTGCTTTTAAAGCAGAGTTAATAATCACGTAAAATTACCTGTTTGCAATAGTCACTGTGTGGACACTACAAGATAGATGTCCCCGTTCATTCAAGGACTAGTAACATGACTGAGCATCGCAGAGACACCTTCTCATATTCTTCTCTGCTGGACAGGTTAAGGAATCAGAAGACATTTTTGTGGTTACTGAGGTGCCATCACTTACCTTTGGCAACCACTTCCAATAGCTTTTGTGTACTTGTAGATGCTACTCCTGATAAGACTCAATATCTTTTGTCTATCGGGAAACTAAAAATTGATTTAAGACTGTGTACCCGTTTCAAATACCTCCAGGTCATATGACAAGAAAACTCTACCACTAATGAGCAATGGTGGGTTTGATTCAGTGGTGATTCTGTGATTCTATTACAAGTGTACTGAGCCTTCAGGCCTAAAGAGGTGTATTGATTCCTGTAGATTTTAATATTTATTAGTCTGTCCAATTCATTCTATTTCTGTTATATTAGTGAAAGAGGTGGTACACAATTTTAAAGAAATATCCATTGCCTGCAGATATTGCCTAGTCTAATGTCACTAATGTGTTGAGTCCAGGAACTGTGAAGTCAATGCACACATTTCACTAAGATTTGAAAGAACTCAAAAAATTTGTGCAACCCCATTGGCAAAGAAACTTAGCATTGAAGAAACTTGAGTCTAAAGATTCCTCAAGTCTCTTGTTCATTAAGGTCAACTTTTATGAAAGTCAATGGGAGGCTAGTTTCCAACAAAATTAATGACTGCATATTAATGGTTATTCAGAAAATTGAATTGTTTGGTCTTTGAGGAAGATACTAACTCTTTCTATTGTATTTGGACCACAGTAAGAGCACCAATGCTATTCAACAAGGTAGGAATAATAGACTGTGGTGGGGGGAAGGCAACCTCCAGTAACCAGATTTTTTTTTTTATGGTAATGATTATTCAAAGAACAGAAAAGGAATAATAGCACACAGAGCTACTCAACTTGAATCTTATTTTTATTCGGATGGGCTAGATACAGAGGCCTTTATAGTTAAATCAAATTAAATTGCAGTCATTGTGCATATAGTAATACATATATCTAAATGCAATATGCATAAAAACCTCTATACTAACATAAAAATATATTAGAAGTTCTTGTTAAGAATAAACAAACATTGCCTTCTTTGGCAGAATTTTCAAATGCATATTGCTTCCTTTATTTATTTTTTTATTACAATAAAAATGTGTTTTGTATTAAATCTATTGTTATAAAGAAATTAAGCCCTGAAATCTGCCAGTGTGGCTTTTTTCCATAAAGTGGAAAAAAAAGCCCTCCTGTTTTAGATACTTGAAAACATTAGAAATCTGAAAATGAAAAGACCAGTCTCTGCATAGCAAATTACTCCATAAAAATAAAAAGAATTCTTCTGTGTGAACTTAAATGGTTTGAAAGCAGAACATAGAAGAGGAGAATAGCATGCATGGTCATAAAGGAAAACAGAGGGTTTATGTCAATCTTTACAGATGTATTGGAGTCGTTCAGGAAGAAAAATAATAAAATAAATAAATTGGAGAGCATTTAACAGAGATTTGGGTTTGATTCCCCTCTACTGGGGCAGAGATTGTTTGCCTGAGCCTGCAAGTTTGTAAAGAAAATGACAAGAAAATCCTTAGAAAAAGTCTTCTCCTTGTTCTGGTCCTTAGCTTTGAACAATAGGGAAAAAATTTATGGCCTTACATCTGTATTAAATGGTATTTGTAATGCCAGAGCTCCCCAACTTTTCCGCTCAGAGAGCTTACTTTCTGCTTTCATCTTCTTATATATGTTAATCTACACTTCACACTGCACCTTATTATTCCCTTGTGTCCAGGTACATTTTGTTATAATCATTAATTCTCTATAGTAAATTATATATACCTCAGTGATACCCGGTTGTACTTAGATTCTATTCTGCAAAGTACCTTAAAAATACTTAATGAAAGAATATCCTTGCCCCAGGAAACAAAGCAGTAAAAGCAGTAGAAAACTGAGAGGAAAATTGTGCTCCTACAAGTTGTCCTATCCATGATTCCAGGGTCGGCCAGTGGCAAAATCAGAAAGAGCACCTTATCCCTAAGGCCCTGAACATTGCCTGCTCTATTTCTTATTCCCTGATTTCTCTTTTCTCCCTCAGAAACCTTCTCAGAGGCTACAGCAGCTACCTCTGAACACCCTGTAGGAGAAGAACATCCAGGTACAATAAGCCAAGTCACTTGTCACTGGAACAGGCTGCCCAGAGAGGTTGTGGAATCTCTTTCTCTGGAGACATTCCAAACCCGCCTGGATGCATTCCTGTGTTATTTAATCTAGGTGATCCTGCTCTGGCAGGGGGGTTGGACTAGATGATCTTACATTCTGTGATTCTGTGACATCATTTATTTGGACTTTAACAAAATATTTGACCAAATGCCTCTAAGGAAGAAGATAATTGAGGTTACTAGTGATGAGATCAGTATTTGATAGGTGAAAAGGCTTAATAGTAATTTGTGTGGCAATATACAGATAGAGTAAATCTACGAGAAGGAAAAGGTTCTGTCAGAAAGCAAAAAATTAAGATCTTTTATGACTTATCAGGACCAATTATGTTCAAGATTTATGTATAGTTTTAGTGATAGTGTGCCCTTCCTGACTGTGGGCTCTATCACTTTAGTGTCTTGTTTAATCTGTGCAGTTGTGCTAAAATTTAAGTGAAATTGCCAACCACCTAATGGATATTAGGACAAAAATTTAAAAAAGAAAAAAACAGTAGGGACAACAGCCATCTACTGATCCCTGGTTTACTCCGTATTCATCTTCCTAAGGCTTTGCTTTAGCCCCACATGTTATCTTTGACACTGTTGTTGTTGATTGTGACAGTCCTGGGCTGTCACATACTCCTTATAATTGAGTTCTGGTGTTTTGAAGTGGCTGGAGGTACCACTCAACGGAGGGGGTCGATTTTGGTTTTTTTTCTATTCCGTGGGGTCTTGGCCAGGACACCACCAAAATTTATCTATTCCATGGCTGCTATAAAGGTCTATGGTTCTTACAGTTGAGGAAGTATAGAGATACAGACAAGGACATATTAAAGGTTGTATTCCCACATAAAGTAAAAATAGACACTTTCAGAGTCTGTAGTCTAGACTAGCAGAGAGAAGAGAAACTTGAGCTGAACTTAAATGAATGGCTTTCAAAGAAAAAAGCACCAGTGGTAGGGAGTTGAGCTTATGGGAAGCAGATTTAACCAAACCAGCTGAAGCCACCTCCAGCATATCCTTGCAGATCTGATTATGGGGTAGCACAAAGATGGCATAAACCCAAATTTTCCTTTCCTTATGGGCAGATCTTGAGATTGTCCTAGAAGTGAGGAAAGCACTCCTGAATAGGATTAGCCTGGTGTTGGTCTTGAACAGCTTTCTCCCAGCCAGTTCATAGGATGCTCTTTTTTCATCTCACATAAGATGCCCACATGTATTATCCTTTGCAAGACAGAAGAGAGAGAACTTAAATGAAATCCAGTCTCAAACACAATGGGGATGTTCTAGCAAGCATGGTGGCCCACACAGATTTTGGAAGTCTCTAGTTTGCAGTCTGAAGAACATGCACTTGTATGGGAAATGTCAACTTTGACTAAATACCTATGGCCAAAGCCTTTCTGCTATGCAAGGTGGTTTAAGAGGCCTGGTAAACTCTTGGTATCAATTTCATGCAGCAATTATAGTCAGATGTTCTATCTGGTGAAATATCTCTCAAACAGATGACAATCAGCAAAGAAAACAGACAATCTGCTAATTAGGTAAGCTGCTTTGGACCTTGGAAATGAGTTCTATTTAGTTGTCTACCCTTTCAATTACCTGTAAGTCACCTAAGTCACTTCTAGGTAATTTATATGCATGCTTTCATTATAGATATCAAAATGTCTTAATGACACATTTTACTTCCTGAAGTGTAATTCCTAGTATTTACACTACTTCTGGCAATCTAATGTTGCCAGGCTGGGAGTGTGTGATCTTTTGACCTCTTGCCACCGTTGGATTTATTTCAATGCAATGCTGATTTGGTATGGATTACTACAGTAAGATGTAAAATTGATTACTTGCTTGTGTGCATTAATTAGAACTTAGGAGGATGTTGTAGTTAGTTGGCTACAGAATCTTGGTATGAAGCAACAGAACCAAAGAGTAGTTCAAGAACGTAGTAAAAAGGTGCTGCTATGAAGGACACCACTTCCCAGTTTGAGGACCAAAGAACAGGAAGATGCATAGCTTACTAAAACATAAGGCTAGAACTACCCTGAAAATTTTAGACTGTCATTCCTCCTCTGTTGGCACAGGATCCAGATAGCAGAGGTGGCACTGCCTTTTGTCTGAAGATTTCAAAATTTCTCTTAAAAACTCTTTGAAATAGTAATTCCACAAATCATCTTAGAGGTGCCACAGATGAACAGAATTATTGCCTGTTAGGAACATGATATTTTCTTGCTAGGAAAATAGCAAAGTGAGAGTACTAGTGATTCTAGTTGAATATTTCTGGTATATGCTGCTACATTCATCAAAACAGTAGAGAGTATTTTGTAGCAGAGAAAAGAAGAAGGAGAAGAAAGAACAGAACAAAAATCTTAGATGTTAATGTGCAGTTTTCTGGTTTGTTTTCCAATAGACTCAAGCTTGATTAAGTGGACTGAACATTCTTTGGACAGAAAGAAAACTTTTATAACCAGACAGAACACTGACATTATGGAAGATGATAATATATTTTAAAAAGAGGATTTTGAGTGTGAATTTGACATTATAAATGGCATTAAACCCTTTGTGGTGACTTTTTAAAAACTTTGACATGTTGGCATATCTTGACTTTTGAATAAACATACAGCCATATAGGCACACAAATGAATTCTTT
>VXBZ01001714.1:720325-744036 GCA_013399135.1 Heliornis fulica | reverse complement strand
GCGGAACTATTTGCTATATATTTGTTAAGTCCCCTATCTGTAGGCTTCGCTTTGTGACACATTTACTTTGCCCAAAGTATAGAATTCTTTGCCCAAGGAATAGATAATAGTTAAAAAATCTGTTTGGGTGACTTGAAGAAGTACAATTCATGTACATGTGTTTGTTAAGAATGCAGGTATTTTGCAAATATTTTTCTGAAAGGGAGCTGAACACATAAAAAAAAATTATAGAATTATGTCTTTACTTATGCCACGCTTGTGTGAATCCACTACTCACAGATGAAATAAATGGTTTCCACCAAAAAAGGTAAAACTTCTTGTCACAGCTGAGGCCCAGGCAGCCACTCATTCCCTTTCCTCTGGAGGGATGAGGGAGAGAATTAGAAGAAGGGAAGTGAGAAAACTCATGGGTTGAGATAAAGACAGTTTAACAGGTAAAGCAAAAGCCGCGCACACAAGCAAAGCAAGACAAGGAATCCATTCCCTACTCCCATGGGCAGAAAGGTGTTCAGCCATCTCCAGGACAGCAGGGCTCCATCATGCCTAATGATGACTTGGGAAGCCATAATCCCAAACATCCCTCTATTCTTCCTTATTTCCCCAGCATTATCTGCTGAGCATGACACCATACAGTACTCAATATCCCTTAGGTCAGTTGGGGTCAGCTCTTCCGTCTGTGTCCCCTACCAACTCCTTGTGAACCCCTGACTCCTCGCTGGTGGAGTGGGATGAAGAGCAGAAAAGACCATTTGTGTAAGCCCTGCAGAGAAGGAATGAAAACACCCCTGTATTATCAGCACCATTTCCAGTACAAATCTGAAACACAGTCCGGTCCTAGCTACGATGGAGAAAAGTAACTCTATTCCAGCTAAACCCAGGGAACTGCCTTGGTCTGTTCTCTAATTAATAATTTCATCTTTATAGACTCCATTGACAATAATTAAATAAAGATATTTGCATCTAGATTAGGAGTCTCTTTTCGCTAGTATTTCTGCAAAGAGTCACAATATAAATTTGGTGTTGGAGACAATGTTAGTTAACTGTGGTGAATATCTAGGAAGTTTAGTGAAACTAATGTCTTTACTTCAGCCATATGCATGCAACTGGGCTATATGAATTCTCCCCAAGTTTTGTTATTTCATCGACACATGAATAATTCCATGATTCTATGATTATTCTTCTTTATTTCTCCTTTCTTTATTTCATACTTAAGTATAATTCCTTAACATTCTGAAACTCAGAATGTTCAGTATTCAGGGTAAGGTTGTGGGGAGCCGCAGCTGGTCCAAAGATTGGAATGTGAGGGAGCGGGATGTGAGTTTGACATCAAGCAGATACCTGTATGCCCTTGAAGAGACTGGAAAGTACCAAGAAGAACTGAGAAACTAGATAAGGAATTGCTGGACTGCCACGTAGAAGGCAGCTCAACGAAGCTGCAACAGTGAAAGAGTCATCCAATTAAATGCTCATTGCTAACTGTGTTGTCTTGTGTGTGCCATTAGGTTCTAATGCAGTGAGATACAGAGAGGATAAAAGAAAGCAGGCTGTAACAATAAATCACTTGACTCCTCTCAACCCGTCTTGACTCTCTTTTTACCTTTACTTTTACTTTCTTTCTATTTTCCTGACCGTCATGACAATGACATAAGGTATCTATGAAAAGTATGTATCTGGCATGTATAAGAGAGTGTCAGGTTAAATTTTAGGAAGGCCACCCCTCAGGAAGTAACAGAGAAGAAAAATTTGAGAATCGCAGAATGTCAGGAGTTGGAAGGGACCTCAAGAGATGATCTAGTTCAAGACCCCTACCCGAGCAGGATCACCTAGACTAAATCATGGNCCTAGGCCCTCTTTCTTGCCCTTCTTGAAGAATGGAGTGACATTTGCTTTCCTCCAGTCCTCAGGCACTTCTCCCATTTTCTAGGATTTCTGAAAGATGATGGAAAGTGGCCTAGCGATGACTCTTGCCGGCTCCCTCAGCACCCTCAGGTGCATCGCGTCAGGACCCATGGATTTATGGATGTCCAAATGGCTTAACTGGTCCCTGACCCAGTCCTCATCAACCAAGACAGAATCCTCATTTATTCTGGCTTCTACTGGGGCTTCAGATATCTGTTGCTCCTGCAAACAGTCTCCAGCAGTACAGACAGAGGCAAAGAAGGCATTCAGTAACTCCTCCTTCTTAGTGTCCTCAGTCACCAGGGCACCCACCTCATTCATCAGTGGGCCTACATTGCCTCTACCATTAGTTTTGTCAGCTATATATTTGAAGAAACCCTTCCTGTTATCCTTAACCTCCCTTGCATGGTTTAATACCAAGAAGGCCTTAGATTTCCTAGTTGCCACCCTACATTCTTTGGCAATATTCTTATATTCGTCCCACATAGCCATTCCATACTTCCATGACTGTAGACTCTCTTCTTAAATTTGAGTTTACACAGAAATCCCCTGTTTAACCACACAGGTGTCCTGGCACTTCTTCTTGAGAAAAGTCATATAATAATATTCATGCATAGGTTCCATAGTAACTGACTATGCATTTATTTTCTTTTTACCGTAACAGCAGGGATTAGCAGCTATCTACAGTGTTTTTGAGAAGCCATCAAAAGCCATCAAAGAATCAACCACATTGTCCAGATGAGCTTGCTATTGAGAAAAAAACTGTAATTGAACCATAGAGTTGAGAGTAATTGAGCTAGGATCCTGAGGCCACTGAGACAGCGAATTAAAACAATACAACTAATTTGTAGCATAATTTAAAAAAAAACTTAGAATAAAGCATTTTATTAGCTGAGTGCAACTACATACTTGGCTTTTAAATACTTTATACAAAACAAATTGTTTATTTAGACATGTTTGTAATAACTCTGTGTTAAAAATAATTTACGTAATCTTGTTAGACTTAAGAATGATAGGAAGATTCAATGTTATGGTTTTTTTCCTTCCTAACATTAAAAGATTTCTGAGAAATGATTAATTGCAAATGAAGGACATCATTCAAAATACTGTGTATAAGATGCATTATCTTCAGCTTTTCCTAAAAAAAAAATAAATCAACTGGTCTGTTGTAAACCCCAAAGGTCTGAAAATCAAACTCTAAACATATAGTTAGGTACTGAGGCAGACAAAGTTAAATGGAGAATGAGAGCCCTAAAGAAGTGCAGGAACACTTGGAGTGCTTTATGGATCCTGTCATTCAGTGAAACCCACCGACCGTTATTTTTCATTGAAACAGAAGAAGCGGGGGTCCCTGTACAGGTACACCTGACTGAGAGCACAACGGTGTGACCTGAGCACAAAAATCATAGTATCATAGAATCATAGAATCATAGAGTGGCTAGAGTTGGAAGAGGCTCCCAGAGGTCATCTAGTCCACCCCCCCTGCAACAAGCAGGGACACTCCAAACTAGATCAGGTTGCTCAGGGCCTCATCCAACCTGACCTTGAACGTCTCCAGGGATGGGGCATCCACCACCTTCCTGGGCAGCCTGTTCCAGTGCTCCACAACTCTTACAGTAAAGAACTTTTTTCTAATATCCAAACTAAATCGACCTCCATCTATTTTGAAACCATTACCCCTTGTCCTATCACAACAGGCCCTACTAAACAGCGTTTCCCCATCTTTCTTGTAGGCCTCCTTGAGGTACTGGAAGACCACTATATAGTCTCCCCGAAGCCATGCTGTGGAAACATCATCACTCTGCTGGGTCTGCACTAAATTAGCGGGGACTGAGAGCCAATGTGACTCTGCCAGTTGTGTTGAGACCTGTGCCAGATGGAGAGCCTTGCTGTGGCCTGGGTGGGTATGTCTTCAGCTCGAAATTATAACCTGAGAACCAATCTTGGAGAAAAGTTACTCTGAAAGCTGTAAGCTTTTCCATTAAAAGAAGGATGTTTCCTTTACTTTCTTGATTCATTTCTTCTCATTTAATAATTTGGTCATCAGAGCATCAACCTGAGGTGTGTAAGATCAAGATTAAATTCCTTCTTTTGTCTGAAACAACCACTATCAACTTCTATACTAACTGCTAAAACCAGGAGGTGAGAGAGTGCATGTCAAATGGATGCTCTTTGTCCCGCTGCCTGAAACTATAGTGAGCAAATACTTGTTGACCAAGAGTCTAAGCACTGATCTTCACCCTCACCCTATTTGTTAAGATTTCTGATTTTTGTCTGAGCATTAGCTACTGAAACAATGACTTCAAATCAATTAAATCATAATTTAGAATACTTGAACATAAATTGAAGCAAGGACTGAAATACAGATGTCTGCCTTGTCAGATGAATTTCCCTAAGCACACACTAGTCTAACAGAGCCATAATTACATACTTCTCTGCTCTGGCTCAGTGAATATTTAATTATTCCATGCAAATTTAAAGACTTGGAACAGAAGAAGGCTGAGAATGTCTTGCCACAGAGTATTTTATATGTCAGTCACTTATATATTTACTAAGAAATGCATTTTGAAGTCTCCCTAGGCAAGTGAGGTCACTGAACTTGCATCTTTCATTTCTTGCATCAGATCATTGCTGCTAACGTTACTCTATAACTTTAACAGTAAACCCCAGATGATATATATTGTCTAGTATAAATAGTATGTATTCTTTGAGAATATCTTGACGGCAGACCTTACAGGTGAAACATTGTGTTGATGCCTGTTGGAGATTTGTGCACAGCTGCCCAGGACTTGTGCAATTCTAGGACTGTTAAGGGTTTTTGAAATCACACTGAGATACCCATGGAGTTGAAAAATCTACATGTGGAGAAAGAATTAAAATTGTGGGCATTTGGTGTTAGTTAGACATATCAAACTTTTTTGCTGGTTCTGGTTCATCAGATGGTACCAGTAAGAAGTATGTTTTACACCAGACACTAGAGCTGAATTATATACCAGTCTTCTTAATAATACTGGAACAACATCAGGCATCAATTTGAAAGTAAAAATATTTGTTTCAAATACAGGTCTCATGCGATTGATCAGATTTACTAGATGAATGAACAAAATTAATGTAATGAGGATATGAAAGGTTATTTATCAAATACTGAGTAATGAGAATACAGTATACTTATAAATTAATCTGATCATAAAAGAAAAGCTCAGCACACATCCTAATTGCTGATAGTAAACTGTGATGACCTGTGGTTCCCACTCAATCCAGTAGATGTTTTCAATATAAGAGGAAATAAATTGGTTCTGACAGTGTTTTCATTTACATGTGTGTAAAGCAGGAGACGCCCCATCAAAAAAAGATGAGGTAAAGTTAGCAGTGGTTTGAAATCAGAAAATGATTACTGAAGTGATTTTCTATTTCCAAATCAGCCTTTATAAGCGTTAATAACAGTATTAACCTTTGTTTCATTTGCATTATTGTTATTTTAGATGCTCTCAAAACAAAATGGAGGTAAAGAAAAGCAGACTCCAAACCTTCATTCATGAGGCATTGCATAAATACAGGACATGAAGCTGAAAAATGTTTGAGGTATAATAGAAATATGACATCCTAAAAAAAAATATTTCTGGTCCAGGGACAGGGAGACTGAAATTATAATTCATTAAAAATATAAACCCATTTTTGTCAAATAAAATAGGTTTTAATACCCTTAAAGACAGATTGCTCCACCTCTGTATTCTGAAATAAAGATGCTAATCATCTTTGGCTTCTGCAGAAACTTTAGCCTGAATGAAGGGTGACAAATACCCCTAGATGAGAACTTGTCTCTCTAAATGTTCAGCAGTGGAGTATGCGAGTTGTTTTCATCTCAAAGATGCTCCTGGCACAGGTATAAGTCTGTCCTCTTCCCTTCAGGAAAGCTTTTTGTATGACAATTTGGCAATGGGCATGCAGACAGGAGATTGTATCTGACACATGCCTTTTAAAAATCAAGTAAAATGCACATGGTTTTTTTGGTGCCATATAAAAAATTAGTTGTCTGAGAAACAGGTGGTGATCAGACACTATTGCTAAAATCTGAAATACCTTCATAATTTTGGTCTTAGTTTAGTTCCAAAACTGGCAAGAATCTCTGACTCATAAGAGTACAAAATGCCATGAGGGCAATTAATCTTGTGAAATTTGTCATTCTTTTTAACTGAAACCTCATTAAAAATCTGTCTTTAAACTTACTGTATTTTATGATAAACTTTTATAGAGGGAGGTGCACCTTAAGCTGTATGTTTCTTGACAGACAGTGAACTCTGTCTCTGAACGCAGTATCTGAAATGAATTAAAGAAGTCCAAACTGGGCTGGACATTAGTGTTAGTAATCAGTAATGAACTACATTGTACAGCACAAACACAAGAAAGCAGCATTATGCTGATATCTCCTCAATATTTTCTGAGTAATTGTGAATGAAAAGAAGATTTATGTTTTCCTTACTGTTAAGTTTCCACAATAAATATAGACATTGATTAGGAAGGCATTTAAATGATAAAACCTAGTTAGGATATTTTGTTATGTCTTATTAAAATGTGTTTGGCACTGCTCAAATTTAGTTTGCCAAGTAATCTGCTCTAATATTAATGTCTGATATACTACAGACTCTGCAGAGACCTCGCTTGGAATAAGGTATAACAAACTAGCCAGGCTTTGATGATGTATTAACCAGTGGCTTGTACAACAGATACTGATGGAGGTGATGAGAGCTTCTTAAATACAGATGTTTCCAAATACATAAAAATGATCCAATAGTCTGGAGATCTCCTGTAAGTCCAGAAATAGTTTGAGAAGCACAGTGAGATGTTTGCCAAGATTTAGACATTGATGAATAGTGTCTTTTGAGTGTGAGTTCACTGCCATTCAGCCATTCAGCTGAACCACTGCGGACAGCTCATAATCACCAGGGGCACTGGGACTGCTGGACTTCTTTAGTCACGTTCAGAATGAGATCATGTAGCTTGATCTCATTCAAAATACAATTATTTTGGGTTTGGGTGTGACTTGAAGCTTGAATATCAGAAAATAAAAAAAAAAAGACAAGGTGGAGTAGTGCAGACTAAGAATTTTTGAGTAGAATCAGAGAAAGACAAAACAATCAGCACTGATGGCTGCATGTTGGTTTCTACTTGCTGAGTCAAAAGTGAGCCTCAAAAGGATCAAAAGAAATAATACTTTAAATTGGATGTATTCCTTATGCATAATACTAAACCTGCTTGTACCTCAGGAGAACTTGGACCCCTCCTGAGAACATGCCATCGTCAAAGCCATATCTGTGCCACTTCACAGCCACAACTGTCATTGTAGCTTTGTGGTTATAGTGTAGATACTTCATAGACCAACATGGAGCTTCTCTGCCTTCTGTAGTTTCATCACGTATTTCAACAACATAAAATGTGGAGTTAAATTTCTCACCTACACAGAGGTGCACCTATGCTGAAATTTAGACATAATATAACATCAATTTATTTTTTAAGAGCTTACACTGGTCTTTCTGTGGAAAGGTTTATTTTATCTCTAATAGAGAAGTCTTTTAGCTCTTGGGGTCAAACCAAGAGGGCGAAATTAAGCAAGTGCTTGGAGGCACACCACAAAAATTGAGATTTGTCTTTGACAATTGAGGGAAAGTCCAAGAGCAAGGCACTCAAAGTGAGATTTATCCAACCTGAATGAGTCATCAAGTTTTTGTGAGGATAGGCAAGAACATGAAAGAAAACAAAAAGCCAAGAGAAGAAAAAAAAAAGATTCTAAGGATGATGAAGATATTCTAGTGCTCTGATAGTCAACATTAAAACCAGATTGTGAAGAAATAAAATAATTCTTTCTATATATAAATGTCTTACTTTTTGTCCAGGAGTTTGGCAGTACATCTACTGAGGAAAAAGTCAGAGTTGGATGATTCATGTTCTTTGGTGTTACACATTTACTATTATTATTATTATTGTTGTTGTTGCTGTTGTTGTTGTTGTTGTTGTTGTTGTTGTTGTTGTCCTTCTCACCCTCTACTCTGCCCTGGTGAGACTGCGTCTGGAATATTGTGTCCAGTTCTGGAGCCCTCAGTTCCAGAAGGACATAGAACTTCTTGAAAGAGTCCAGTGCAGGGCCACCAAGATGATGGAGTGGAACACCATCCTTATGAGGAAAGGCTGAGAGAGATGGGTCTCTTTAGCTTGCAGAAGAGGAGACTGAGGGGAGATCTCATTAATGTTCACAAATATGTTAAAGGTGAGTGTCAGGAGGCCGGAGTCAGGCTCTTCTCAGTGATGGCCAGTGACAGGACAAGGGGCAATAGGTCCAAGCTGGAGCATAGGAAGTTCCATCTTAATATAAGGAAGAACTTTTTCACTGTGAGGGTGACGGATCACTGGAACAGGCTGCCCAGAGAGGTTGTAGAGTCTCCTTCTCTGGAGACATTCAAGACCAATCTGGACATGTTCCCATGTGATCTAATCTAGGTGATCCTGCTTGAGCAGAGGGGTTGGACTACATGGCCTTTCAAGGTCCCTTCCAATTCCTGACATTCTGTGATACTGTGATACTGTGATTATTTTGTCACCCCAAGGAGGTGTTCTATTTCATTTTTTTTCCTATTCTTCACCCATTTCTCACTACCTGTGGTGGAAGGATCAGAACAAGTCCATTTCTCCACAGACAGCAGCCGATGCAGTGGTCCCCCCATCCAGAAGTACTGACACAATTACTCCTACTAACCACTCTGCTCATTAGATTATGTTGTACCACGTTCTTAGTACCTCCTCCACCATTCCCCAGCTAACTCTGGATGAATAGCAACAGGTAGGAAAATGCAAATGGTCACTGAGAGTACAGAGTGTCATTGACAGGTGTATCTCTAGATCTTACTGCATCTTGAATTGGAGCTGCAGTTTGACCTGCAGCTACCTACTACAACCCACTTTGGCTGGAGCAGAAATGAGATATAAAACATCAAATAACACATATTTTCAGAAAGAGTAGGAAGGGGGATCCTGGGGATTACCAACCCCTCAGCCTCACCTCTGTGCCTGGGAAGATCATGGAACAGATCCTCCTAGAAGCTATGCTGAGGCACACGGAGGACAGTCAGCATGGCTTTACTAGGGGCAAGTTCTGCCTGAACAATCTGTGGCTTTCTACAATGGAATGACTGCACCGGTGGAGAAGGGAAGATATATAGTATATCTAGAATTTTGAAAGGCCTTTAACACAGTTCCTCACACTATCCTCTCTAAATTGGAGAGATGTGAATTTTATGGGTGGATGGTTCAACAGATAAGGAATTGGTTGGTTAGTCACATCCAGAAGGTGGTGGTCAAAGGTTTGATGACCAGATGGAAGATGGTGACAAGCAGTGTTCCTCAGGGGAACAGTACTTTTTAATATCATCAATAATGATACTGATGGTGGGATTGAGTGCACCCTCAGTAAGTTCACTGATGACACCTAGCTGAGTGATAAGGTTAATGGGACACAGGGATGGGATACAATCCAGAGGGAGCTGGAGAAGTGGGCCCAGGTGAACCTCATGAGGTTCAACAAAGTGCAGGATTTTGCACCTGAGTCAGGACAAACACCCATTATCCATACAGGTTAGGAGACAATGTGCTTGAAAGCAGCCCTGAGCTAAAGGACATGGGAGTAGTTGTGAGTGAAAAGCTGGACATGAGCCANTCTGGATGAATAGCAACAGGTAGGAAAATGCAAATGGTCACTGAGAGTACAGAGTGTCATTGACAGGTGTATCTCTAGATCTTACTGCATCTTGAATTGGAGCTGCAGTTTGACCTGCAGCTACCTACTACAACCCACTTTGGCTGGAGCAGAAATGAGATATAAAACATCAAATAACACATATTTTCAGAAAGAGTAGGAAGGGGGATCCTGGGGATTACCAACCCCTCAGCCTCACCTCTGTGCCTGGGAAGATCATGGAACAGATCCTCCTAGAAGCTATGCTGAGGCACACGGAGGACAGTCAGCATGGCTTTACTAGGGGCAAGTTCTGCCTGAACAATCTGTGGCTTTCTACAATGGAATGACTGCACCGGTGGAGAAGGGAAGATATATAGTATATCTAGAATTTTGAAAGGCCTTTAACACAGTTCCTCACACTATCCTCTCTAAATTGGCCAGCAGATTGAGAGAGGTGACTTTGCCTCTCTACACTGCTATGGTGAGCCCTCNCTGCTCTGGTGAGACCTCACCTGGAATACTGTGTCCAGCTCTGGAGCCCTCAACACAAGAAGGACATGGAGCTGTTGAAGGGCCACACAAATGATGCAAGGGCTGGAGCACCTCTCCTATGAGGTTGGGGTGAGACAGTTGAGTTTGCTCAGCGTGGAGAAGAGAAGGCTCCAGTGGGGATCTTATAGCAGCCTTTCAGTACTTGAAAGGTGCCTGTAGGAAAACTGGGGAAGAACTGTCCACGAGGATGTGTAGCGATAGGATGAGGGGTAATGATTTTAAACTGGAAAAGGGGAGATTTAGGTTGGATATTAGGAAAAGATTCTTCAAAATGAGGGTGGTAGTTCACTGGCATAGGTTGCCCAGAGAGGTGATGAAGGCCCCATCTCTGGAGATATTCAAGATCAGGCTTGATGAAGCAACCTGGTCTAGTGAAGATGTCCAGCTTACTGCAGGGGGTTGAACTAGATGACTTTTAAAGGTCCTTTCCAACCCAATGCGTTCCATGATTCTATGGTCTGCATTTATGGCTTGAACACAACAGAAGCCTTCAGGTTTGTGGATAAATATAACAGTAACAGCGTTTTTCTAGTGGCTCCTATAAGTGACTGCTGAGGTCCTTTCGGAGTGGATGTAGTGAACACAGGGCAGAAGCCTCATGAGCCTACCCTGCTGTTGGTAGTGGGCTGGGTACAGCTCTTAGGCTTTTGCCATCACATACTACAGACTGCTCCAATCTTGGAAAAGTCGTGTAGTCTCATAATATACTGACATTAATGTGTATAATTTCAATTAATAGATGTAAGTTTGCTTCTGTTGACAAACTGTCATTTAAGCAGAGTGTGGGATGGGGGAGATAGAGAGGCTTCCTTTGACCTGTTTTTTTTGAGCTGCTTAGACCTTTTCCAAAGAAGTTTCAACCTGTCATTGATAAATGGTGTTCTGTACATCCCAGCATTAATTATTTAAATTCCATTAACTTAATAATAGTGTGCAATAAGTCTGTCTGCACACCCTTTTAACTTTCCTTCTTTTTATTAAATTGTTGTTTTGATTGATTTGGGTTATTTTAACACAGTAAAAGTGAGACTCAGTCCATGAGCCTGCAAAATCCTTAGCACTTTTTATAAACTCAGGACAGTATTTTGTACTGCAGATGAACTGCAATAAAATCCCTCTGCTGGGAAGGAAGAATCCCACTTGCCTTCCACCTCTCTTCCAATAAACCCTGGTTTTCAGTCACTTTACTTTGGTCCTAAAAATCTCCACAGTTTTGGAGAGCTAGTTCTCTTCACCAGCTAAACTGGTGAAACATACATACACCTTTTAACTTTTTTTTTTTTTTTCTTCTCTCTGATGGCTTGCTTTAGATGGATTATTTTTCAACCAGATTAGATTTCAGCCAGGTTAATGAGATGAATAGACTAACAAAGAGTCCATTAATTGCATGAGACAATACAGACAGGCAGTAGGAAGGTGCAGTTCAGAGGTGTGGAATATAGGTGAAAAGGATTGGTATAGTGTTCTCTCATTTGGTATAGTGTTCTCTCATCTGGCTGTGGCAAGGTGTTTGGGCATGTTGGCCACTGTGTGCATAGCTAAATGCTTAGTTCCCAGAATTAATTTCTATGAATACCAATAAGACTGAAATCAGCTTGTCACTGGGATCTGAATATTATCAGGATATAGATAATCACTGCTCAGAGTAATCTTGGCAAATTCTTTGCCAGCAACTATAATCTGCAATTGCATAAAATAACAAAAGGAACGAAGGGACATTGACTGCAGCAGAAGAAATCTGATGGGCTCAAGCATAGGGCTGAATCTCAACCCAAACAGGAACCATGGATATTCTGGTCTGAAACAGGGATGTTTTATCAGGAGTTTGATGTCCTAGTGAAAAGTCTGGCATAAACAATCAGGTAAGCAACTTCCATACCAAATTCTGCATTCCCATATAGTTTATCCATCATGGTTTTTTTTCTTTTTTTTTTTTTGTGTCTAGAAGTGCCCCAACATATTTTATATTATCAGATATTTTATATTTAGAAGACTTAATACATGATAGTGCTCAAATGTCCATTCTTTAAGTTAGAAAGAGAAAGCATGTTTCTCTTCTCATTTTCTGTTATGATTTCCCATTAATTTATCTTTACTTATTTCTGAGAAAATGGCACTTTCCTTCTCACTCAGTGATAACCAAATTGTATTTTCATGGCACTCCAGCAGTTTCTAAGCCACCATATCAGGTTTAATAAGTTTATAAGTTTAAATGCATAGTGAACATAACTTCTCTGTTGTGCAATGTCTAATGCTGGTACAATATTTACCCTAAGGCTGGAATCTACTCTGTTCAATTGTTATTGATACAGCTGTTGACACAACTGACCACAGGATTCCCTCATCCCTTCACCCTGGCTTTCCTGATTGCCTTATGTTCTCTTTTTCTTCTTACCGCCACAATGGCATTTCTTATGGTGGGTTCACTCTTCAGCTTTTTGTGAAAGCCCCTTTTCCAGTCCTGTTTCTTAAAAAAAACCTCCTAGGTGGCCTCATTTGTTCAATTCATGTGTGTTAAACTCATTATACTGAGCTCGGCACAGAATGTGCTGAGGCCGATTCCTGCTCAGGTTAAAGTCCCAGATGGGGAACCTGAACGTAAAGTGGATCTGACTACCAGCCTGCACACAGACTGCTTTGGGAGCATGAGCCTGCACAGCCCTTTGAGATGCCATACAGCATAGCTTGTTTAGGTATAGCTCGCCTACCTCCAGAATTTGCTCTCCTGAATTCTAAGTACTCCGCCATGGAGTCCTATCTGAAATTGAGGTATGAACCAAACAACAAAACACAAAAATAACAGAATTTTTTCTGTCCTTAGGATTGTCCGCTTGGCAAAGGAGATGAGAAGCATCAGCACCTACTTCAGAAAAATGCATTCCTAAAGCACTGCAAGAAGGTCACTAGACAGTCATGACTTGATAACTATTTTGGTTTCAGAAGTGACACAACAAACCTTGTGCTTCCTTCTACCTACATAATAACTAATTAAAGCAAAAAGATAAATGAGAGGTTGTTTGTTTTGTTTATTTTTATTAAAAACTCCCCACAAATATTTATGTGAGCTATGACCAAAAAACAAAAAGGCAAAATATTTTTTTATTTTTCATTTCACAGTTTTGATGGGTTACTTATTATTGAAAGTAAGAAGACCCATTAGAGAAAGGGTATACATCATTGTACTGCTCATCTGGTAACATAAACAGAGCACTTGCTTGCTACAGGCAAGAAATAGTGCTTTTAGAGAGATTTTCAGTCAGGTGATTTATTCCTCCTGTCAGTATTTTGTTGGATACAAGGGTGCAGACGCATACTTAATTTGTGCAATTCACAGAAGTGAGAGCAGCCCCGTCATAGTGGAGAAGTTGATGATTTTAAGGTTCCACTGAACTGTTTTCCTGTATTCAGCTAGGTTCTGCATGGCCAAGGGTTTTGCAGCAGGAATGTTGAGGTTTAGTCCAAATATATTATTTTGTATTGTACCTTATATCTCGCTCCCTCTTCGGGCTTCCTTGGTTCCTGGCTGGAGGGAAAATGGGGGTTAGAGGTTGCTGATCTTTCTCTGAAGAATTCTAAAAGTTTTAGTGGGGGCTTACGTGACCGTTGTGGGCAGATGAGCCCAGGGCCCCGAGGAGTTGTGTGGAGGCTGAGAAGCTCCAGAGAAGCAGAGGAGGGACTGCAACCCCTGAGGCACAATCCCTCATGCACATCTCCAGCACACAGGTTTGCACATGTAGGCTGCACCATCCCTCTGGTGCCTCCAGCCAGCTCTGCAGGCTGGTGCAAGGGTAAGTGGATTAATGGTCTGGCTCTTTTTCACTCCTCTGGGGTAACTTGGGAAGCCAGGAGAGAGAAAATCTGCTCTCATGACAGGACTTGCCCATTATCCACACTATGCAAGGTAGCCACGGCACCTTCTAGAGCTCCCTCAGCATAGACACAACCCCCTGCTCACTCAGACAGATGCACTGGTCACGGACGGGGACAACCACACAACAGATTATGATTTCCTGAGGTTCACTGTTCTTGGCCAGGGCTGATGTCTGAGCCTCAGCTACAGCTAAACAGCTAACCATGGGCTGACAGCTTTCATGTCATGGTGCTCCGCTTGCCTTAAACTGGCTCCTATGTGCAGTGTAGACACAGACGTTTTATTTTCCAGAGGGAGCATTTGCTTCTCTGCCTCATCTATGGGAAGGATGTACTAGGAAGGTGAGACCTCCAAACTTTTCTTCCTTCTCCATAGACTTCTACTAGAACAAGATATACTGTGGACTTGTAATATTTTATGACTTTCTCTTTTCTTTCCTACTCGGGTGGCTAATTTAACATCTTGCCTAAAAAATTGCTAGGCATAAAAAGTAAATTTTCACAATGTCTTTCTTGTACCTAATAAACATCCAAATGATTGAAGTTTTAAATAACCTAAGAAAACGAATTTCATTTCTTTAATTTGCTCTTCCAAGGGAAAGGAGTGCCTTTGGGTCCTTGGCAGATAGAATATTAGTCTCTCTCTTTTTTTTTTTTTTTAAGTATGGAGATGATTTAATCCTTTTTTTCAGGTTTAGAAAAGTAAGCTCTTACAAGTAGAGGTAGGAAGTTTACAGGGAAATAAATCCAGACTGTACTCTATGGCCCTAAAACTTGCAGGCCTGGTAACAGAAGACAACCATGCAGTAAGCTATGCAAATGTATCAGAAAATTTAAATATTAAACAATATTTAAATTAGAGTGTAAATATAGCTATGCATAATTCAACAGGAGGATGCCCTTGCAGATAGAACAGATAGGAGGTCAATGACCCTTGATGATAGTTCTTTCAAGTATTAATATAAAGTCTATATAATGAAATCAGTCCTTGCACAAGTTGTATTCTCATCCCAGATGGGGAAACAGGAGCATCATCCATTTTGAACACATGTGCAGAGCATGTGGTTTGAATTTCCCTTATGCGTAATTTGATGATTAACCTTCTCGGCTTTCCACATTCGCATTCAGAGTTTGCTAATGTTATGCCTTCCATTAGAAAGGCTATGATAAAAACATTTCACGCCTTGCTTTAGCAATGCCAACTAACTCTAACTGAGGTGCAACAATCTTTTATCTTAAATATTTCTAACGCACCTTTCTTACAACAACATCGAGGAACTTCATCAGTGTTTCAATACGTTTATCTAGCCCCTAAGCGTATCTTTGATTGCTGCTTTTGCTCTGTTATAAATAATCTGCCCTGAAGTTAGACATACTGACACTATCTGGTCTGCAGTGCACAGAAAAGGTCTGTATTTTTATGGCTCAGCACTCAAACAGCTGAGAAGCAGTTAAAACATATTCCATTTTACAGTAATTCGTTTCAGCCCTTGACAGATTGATTTCCATGGGGTTATTTGCTTCTTTCTGCACCCTACTTCATAACAATGCTTACTAGAATGATTTATTAATTCAGTGTCAAATTCTTTGATACCTTAATAGTTAGATTAACTTCAGGACATGAAGCTAAGTTATTTTTTTCCAGGTGTTTGGGGTGTGTGTGATGCTTTTCAATAATAAATGAATAGGGTCATGAACTAGTAGCACTTTGGTGCTTGTATGTGCCAAAAATGTGCTTTCTTTAGGAGCATTCAAAGCAGACATAAACAAGCTGGATGATAGCTCCTATCCAAAATAATCTAATTTTTCGATGCTTACCAATGAGCACTCAAGCAGGGCATCTAGGGTGCAGAACTCCCCCATACCACTGATTTTTTGCTTCCTCACTTATTAGAACAATATGAAATGGCCACAGAGCCAAAGTGTCTATGAAATCAGGATAGGTCAAATAGAGCTGTGTGAATAATCACTTTTGCAGTTCTCTGTTGAATTAGAAAAAGAAAATATTGTCTTACATAGTCCTGAAATGAATTAAAAAAATTTCTTTTATTGAAATGAAAAAAATATATTTTGGTTTGAGAAAATATGTCATTTTCAATCCCTTATCTTATTCTCCTTAGTTTAAAAAAATGAAGATTAATTTCTTAATGAAATGTCAAAAAAGAGAAATAGAAGTGTGGATTTCAGATGTAGCAAACTAAAATATTTAAACTTTTGAAAAAAAAAGTATTTTTAAATTAAGAATTTGTAGCAAATGCAGGACACTCTCCTAAGTTTTGATGTTGTGTGAGTTTCTGGCAAATAGAATATGCAAGCAGGAAAGAAAACACCTCAATGGTCAGGCTAGATGTCTATGCTCTACAAATGGAGAAGAAAACTAGTGACGTTATCAGAACATAACATTTATGCTCCTATCTCAGGCTAACAAGTTTTCTCTCGCAATCTCCAACAAGTGCTCATTTAATGATGTTGACATATGACTTCAGTTTCCAGATAACCGGGTGCAAACTCAAATAGCCTACCATTACTTAACCTGAGGTTTTGACATATGCATGCTGAACACTCATAAAAAACCTGCTCAGTAGTTGCTGCTGCCATATTAGAACTCAGAAGCACACACATGACCTCAGTGCCTTTCCTATACACTCCAAGTGCCACTTTGTGCCATAACTGATGCAGAGTGTGATAACAAGAACCGGAGTGTATCAATGGATAAAAAATCCCAGCCAAAATCATTAGGTTATTGAGCCCAATTAAATTTAGCATAGTGGTAGATAACTGATCCTGGGCTACACTCAAGCTAACAGTGCAGTTGAGAATACAAGAGGGAGGTGTTCACAAAACGTGTGAAGATAAGTAAAAAGCTCTTGCAACAGACTGGGAGTACTTGATTAAAACCATGGGGTCATGGAGAATGTAAAAGCCTGTCTAGTTCAACCTTGTGATCGAACCAGGTCCAACAACAGGTCTTCAGGAAACAGGCCACACACTTTATTAATGTGTCCAGAGCTGGACATTCAAAGATGCAAAGAAAGAGGAAATGGGATTTGTTTACCATATATAAGAAATTATGGCTTCACTAACTTTCAAATATCTTTATTCGCTTCAGCTGCTTTCCATCCACTCATAACTTTCCCTTAGAATTTGCAAATGTTTATATTTACCAAACTGTTGTCATTTAAAAAATGTTAATCACACAGAGAATGATCTCCTGTTTCCTCTTTAATTATGAAATCTGGTCCCTTAATGATGCCAATCCAAAATAGCATCTCAGACCAGGACTAACATCTGTGTTCTAAATGAGAATTTTATCATGAAATTATTTCAGTTTTGAGTTTTAATTTTTTCACAATATCAAGGAAATGTTTTTATGCTGCAGGAAGTTGATTTTTCTTTCAGACCTAAGTGTCTTGTGATCAAAACCCCTAAACCTAAAAAGATGCCTTCTACTCAAAGAAAGATTAAGCTACAAATGCAATATAGGACAGTACCTGGACCTTCAAAGTTTCAAATACATATGTGGCTACTTAGCATTTGCAAAAATAATGTGTATGAAAATTAAGGACCTGGATTTGTGATAGAGACATACTACACATACAATTTTTCAGGAAATTTGCAGCATACCTCATGAACAGATGACAGAATGGGACAGTATTTATATTTTATTATCATTCCTTTGAAAATGACTGATGTAATACAGTATTTTAGTACTGACTAAAACCAATTAATTCTCTAGCTTGGAGGTATCCCCTGGATGTCATCAAGCCAAATCTCCTGTGCAGCACAGGGCAAATTTACACCAGGTTGATGCTTTCTTTAGTAATCTCTTCATCTCTAATGAGAAATATAAAACTAACATGAGGCAAACTGATGCAGTGCTTGCAAAGCAAAGTGAACCAATGGCCTCTGCTCACTGCTGTGAGGTCAATTTAGTGGGTTTTGTTATGGTGATATTGTATATGACTGTGTGTTTGCTGGATGTGCTGTACTGGTTACTTTCCCTGTTTGTCACACACACATACAGTCAATAATCCATGACCATGTTGCTCCTGAAAGACAACTCAGCACTCGAGTTCTCTTGGAGAGGAGACTTGAGTTTTCTCTAATAACCTGTGTCATGATCCATCTTTTTTAGCAGGTCTGGGGCATGATATACATTTGCTTTCTTATGCAAATTATTTTGAGAAGTAATACCTTATAATCTGCTCTGATCTCTCCTGCTCAGATGACTTTTCTCAAAGCTTAAACTTCTTCCAGGATGGATTGTCTTTTTGCCTTTTTAGCCACCATTTTACTATTCAGTGAAGAAAGGTTAGGTTATTTCTAGGAATGCTCAGTAGCAAAGCCTCGGTTCCAGAGTGCGTTTCTTTCCTTTCAAATATTTGGTTACTATACTCTAATTCTAAATGGCAACAGATGCTCTAAAAGGTATTTATTGGTTACCTACTTATTCCTCTTGAGCTAAATCATCCTCTCATTCAAAATAAACTAACAGCCAAAGCTTAAACTTATTTGGGATGGGATTAAAGAGGGTTGTCAGTGGATTCTTGCCTTCAGATGATTTTATTATTTTCTTTTCAAACTTGACACTGAGAATCAATCCCTGCACTTGTACTATACACAGGTATATCCAATAGACTAACACACAATTAATAGACTTCCCAGGAGGTATACTGTGTGGTCAGGATATTGGCATTATAATTCTCTGATTTCTTTCCAGTAGGGAGGAAATCATATTGACTAGATGTAGAAATAAGGTCCTAAATATTATTTTTCCTCTCAGATATTCAACTGGATTCATATTCTGTACTCTTCCTATTATATTTGCACCCAACATAAACACTCCAATTTCTTGAAAATTCCTGACTAAATGTGGAAGGAACATGACATAATCTAAAGACAGATATTTCAGAAAGGCAATTCTGTTTTGAAGTATTTACTTTTTTAAGAGCTTGCCCTGTTTTTCAGCGATAAAAATGATCCCCCTGATTCTGCTGAATTTGGGTGGCTTTCTGTGTGAGCTCCTGCTCTGTTTCTGGTCCGGCATTTAAAGTCAGAGATACTGATAACTGATAGTCATCTCTAAAAAAAACCCACTGTCTGAAGTAGCTGTCACGAGAGACCATGTTGGTTCAGGAGTAAGCTTACATGCAAGCAAACCAACTACCCTCATTTTGTAGGTTAGAGGCAAATGCACTAAATGGCTCTATTGTGTTGCATCTTATTAAACCCATTTGACTTCCATGCACAGAAAAACTACAGAATCAGATGCTGTGTGCATTTAATTAATTAAATGTGATTATTTTGATTCATAGACAAAAAATGCCCATCCATTGTTCTGGCTGCTTTTACGTTAAACAATAAAACATTCTAGGGCTTTTTTTGCTCACCCTTTTTAACGGAGCTGTTAGCCATTAATGGGCATCGCAGACTGACTCACTCATGAGGGAGCATTTTGCTAATATAAAGTACAATCCTGTTTGAAAGGTCTGGTCTGTGGTTTTTATTTAATTATAAAAAACTACATTATGGTTCCAGGAGGAACTAAAGAAGTAAAAAAAGGGTGTGGATATGGGTGTTGGTATGCTTCTAAAGCAGGTTCAAGCAGCCTGGGTAACTTTGATTTTTCCTTTCAGCACTTTAATTTACATTAGTTGCTTATAAAAGCATTTGATTAAAGGAACCACTGCTCTATTCTTATGCTCATCAGTCAAGTTTGTCTTGCTGTGCTACATTTGTGTTGTGACTCAGGCCAAACTGTCCTTTTCAATGCAGAGAGAAAGAAACATCGCACTGCCTTAAAAGACTGAGCTAGCTTATTCTTCTTTGGTGGGTTTTTCCTGCTTTGACCGTGGACTGAGACTGTAAGTGATTTTGATCACCTACCTGAGGCACTTTACTTCAGCTGGAGGTTTTACATCAAATAATAATCTCTTTGAAAACTTGGATTTAAAATTGGTATCAGCTTCTGCATGCAAGGCTCCTCCTGGAGACCCCAAAAGTCACAGGGCACCTGGGACAGGGTCTAGGGAGCCCTATCCCCACAGGCACCATCCTCAATAGGCAAAAGCTAGATTGTGATTACTGTGACAAAGATCCATTCAGAGCTTTTAGTCACAGCCCTGACATAACGCAAGTCTAGTCTAACAGTAATGGTCCTGGAAAAGAACTGGGCAGATCAACACACTCATCAGGAAAACAGATAGATACCCTGTTACTAATCCCAATAGCTAGCAAGGGTTTATAAATATTATTTTATGTCCTGGGAATGTAGCAATTTATGTGATGAGGAGAAAAACAGTCTCTGCTCTTTCACGTTTATCTATGAGCTGTTCTGAATGTCACGGGGAGAAAAGGGAGTCCAGCGCTTAATCACACTTGCATTAAATTTTTTGTATGGCTCAGAGTTGTGTGTGTTGCAGCATTTTGCCTCAGAGTCATTAAGTGAACATTTTATTAAGAACTGCCCTATGTGTCACAAAGGTCTTATCATTAGGTTATTACATATTACATTGAATAGCAAGAAAGGACTTAGCTTACTCATCAAATTTTTCAAATTAGGATTGTCCAACTCTCTTAAAATGACATAATGTTATACTTTAAAAGAACCTTTTAAAAATTTTGAAGAGGTTACTTAGGGAGCTGGTGTTGTTTAGTTTGAAAAAGAGGAGACTGAGGGGAGACCTTATTGCTCTCTACAACTACCTGAAAGGAGGTTGCAGTGAGGTGGGGGTTGGTCTCTTCTCCCCAGTAACAGGCGACAGAACTCGAGGTAATGGCCTCAAGATGCACCAGGGAAAATTTAGGTTGGATATTAGAAAGAACTTCTTTACTGAGAGAGTCATCAAGCACTGGAACAGTCTACCCAGGGAGGTGGTTGAGTCCCCATCTCTTGAGGTGTTTAAAAGACGGGTAGATGCAGTGCTTGAGGACATGGTCTAAGGGTAGACTTGGTGGCGATAGGTTAATGGTTGGACTGGATGATCTTAGGGGTCATTTCCAGCCTTAAAAATTTCTATGATTCTATACTTTAACATGACGGTACAAATTCTCAAATTATGTTTCAAGAAAATTCAGGCACCAATTTAACATCCTCCTCTTAGAAACAGTTGTTAATCTATTGCTTTTCACTGGCCAAAGGTTATGCCTGTATTGGAGGCATCATCCTCTCAAGCGCTGCTGCAGCTGAAATAGACAGAGGTTTTATTTCATAGTACAACAGTGACACTGGTACTTCTTATTTATGTAGAATGAGATGAACATTGCTGAGTCTTAAAACACAAATTACCATGGCTGATCACCAATATCTGAGATTGGGCCATGAGATTGTGGTGGGCTCCGAGGAAGATTTCAAGCTTAAACCAGTTACCTCATGCATTTAGTTTGTGGAAATGTTCAGTGAAAAATTACTTCTACCCAAAGAACATCTCGAATCAAGCTCACCAGTGCAGCTTTATTGCATCTCATGGAGAAACAAAGCTATTGGTTGTTGTCTTTGAAAAACCTCTATTTCAGACTCAAATACTACTTGCTACTGCTCCTCCAGCAAAACAACTGGAACTGCCATGGAAACTCTTCCCTCTTCAAGAGTTTAGTAGGTTGCTGTACCAGTCTGCAGGGGAAAGAAGGAGAAAGGCAGACATGATGTGATTTATTGCCCTGTAAACAATAATTGGAGTTCCAGAAACAGCCGCTTAAGACCATGTGAGGTGAAATGCCTTTGCAGACCACAGGCGAAAGATGGTTAACCATGTTTGCCTCCAAAAGAAGGGCTGTTTCAAAAAGTGTCTTTGCAGAATTGTATTGTTTGTCATTTCATGTTTATCTGGTTTGGGAAAAACTTTCTTCTGGCAGAGGAAGTTTTAAACATCCAGAGCCATGAAACTTCTCCATGAGATTCATAGATGTACTTTCACTCAAAAAAATGCACCGAGTAACTGAGACATCAAGTTCCAGCAAAACTCTGCCTAGCACTGACAACAAAATTATACATCCTCTGCCAGACTGTTTGCAGCAAGTAAGTAAATTTTAGGAATTAAAAGTAAAGTGAAATACGTCAGTTCTGCCTCAATCCATCGAGTACTTGGCAAATTAGTTTTTACTGCAGTCCAGGATCCACCTCATCCCAAGTGAACTGGGCACTTGTCCGAATTATTAATGCTTCTAGAAGAAAAAGAGTGATTTTGTTTGTACAGAATAGATGTTAGTGCTTTATTTTTTGTGTAGTATAGACTTAATTTATCAGTAGGCTTACAGTATTATTTTGACTAGGTTTTAAATACCACAAAAATAGGTTTTACTTTGGTATCTACAGGGAGTGTAGAAAACAAAGAGCCATGACAAAATACTTCCTTACAGAAATTAACAAAGTTTTTTGCATACTTATTTCCTTTGCAAGTAAGTCCTGGCTTTTTATTAAGGGTTCCAGGGTCTCAGAAAACTCACCTAGCTATGTATGTGACATGGTTTTATATTGACTAAAAAAGTCATCTTACTCTCCCTCCACAACAGAGTTGTATATATATATATATTTTTTTTTTCCTGCAGTTCTGGATGCTATCTTAAGGGAATAAAAATTCTTTAATGCTCACACAGCAGTTGTAAATAATGGATGTAAATTTTCTGTATTCAAAAAATGCTCTTGTTTCCAAAAGCATCTTTGTTTATCCCCAGTTAAATCAATTGGTCTTACTACCTACTTTCTATGCAAACTTTGCTTGAGACGATGTTTATAGCAATTCATAGTTCTGCACCTGTGGCCTGGTTAGACACTTTTAAAGGTTGGCGGCTTCAATTCTTTGGATTCTGAAAATTTAAAGAAAATATTTGTTCTGGTCACGGCCAGCCAGAATTGTAGTAGTTTCAATTTCAGTATAGATCCTGATAGATCCTCACTACATCAACTTGTTCTGAGCTTTTCCTGTTGAAGTCCCAAAGAGATTTTTAGCAAATTAGAAAATGCCTAGTGGGGTTACTTGAGGAATTTAATGTCAGCATAAGTATTTCTAAACTAGGGCTTTAGTTTTTACTTATAAATACAATTCCTTCAAAGCATTTAGGCAGAAATGTGATTTTTTAGGTTTGCTGTATATCTTTAGCTGATACCTTAAGGCACATAAAATGATTATATTAGTCTATTGCTATCATATGTAAAAATTTAATTATCAAATTATGTTGAAAATTTGTCTTGAATCAAAGCAGCACAGAGTTTGATGAAATTAGGGCTAAATTAATGTCCTAACTTTAGGACTGAGATGCAAAGACAAATATTTATCCCACTGTTTTGATTTCTTTCATCTGTAACTATTAAATGGCAACAGCAGAGCTAGCAAATATACTGAGTTATGTTTTGCTCTTAGAAAAGTGTATGTTTTCTTACTGTGAGAGATACAGGCTGAGAAATTACAATATATCATGAGAAATATATATATATATAAAATGACAATAACAGCTGCAGGAGTTAGTAATGTTTTGAGGTTGGTTTTTTTTATTTCAGTGTGTTTCTTTACCTGACAAGTCATTAGGAAGTGTTAGAAAGGATTCTAGGCAGAATGCAATTGTGAAAATGGCATGAGTTTTATTTTATAATAAAACTACTGTTTCTGTGTTTGAAGAAATATATTCCCAAAGGGCACTTTTTTTTTTTTGTGGCTTTTCAAAATTT
>VXBZ01001714.1:687751-720245 GCA_013399135.1 Heliornis fulica | reverse complement strand
AAAAAAAGGACAAAATAAGACAGTTTTGATATTCTTGGACATTCTTACCCATGTGTGGAAAAAGAATAGTAGTCAAGTGAAAGTAGTGGTGTCTGGTAGCTAGGCACAGTTACCCAAATAATCTGCCCCTGGATCAGATTCAGCAGACAAAACTTAAATGTCTTGTTCTGAAGCTACATTCTCACTCCAAGGCTTTGTTGTCACTGGCCAACTAGAATAATTTAAACTGACTTTTTGCTTAGCATCAAGCTTTAAATTGTAGCTTTACAACCCTACTCTTTGGTGATATCGCAGGACAGAAATATAACCTCTCTAGGAGATCTTTTCTTTGCAGATTGGAAACATCATTTTAGAGATACAACATTTGCAAAAGAGGGTCCAGGGCCAAAAAATCCTGGTGAGATAGGGTCAGACATCCTGTATCATAAATTCCAGGAAATAGATAGAAACTCTAAATTCATCATTGCATTGTTGAGTAGCAATTACAGGAATATATCATTGCTGTGTTTACAACTGATTTTACTTTCTGTCAAAGGAAACAATAGAGCAGATACCATGGAAGGTGGGGTGAGGATAGGGGGTTGCCCCCATTCTGCTCATTCAAACCCAGTATATCCAAGCTACACACCAAGGGATGCACCCATCTCAGATCAGCCAAGCAAGCTGCTATCCTTGTGCTTTTTCATTAAATGATCATCGATTCTTCTGTGGATTTTAATAGCAGTTCCTGAATTTTCATTAGTGAATGTTTTAATCCCAAAAATTTTAAAAATTCATAAACATTTCAGCTCAGTAAGCAGAGAAATACTAAGTTGCTGATGCTGAGGGAACTTAGTGTTTGTCCCTGAGACTCAGAAGATAACTCAGTGTGAGTAAAGCTGGTGAGACCTGTATCCTGTGGCTTCCTTATTGCAGCCTGCAGTCAGTCTGCATTTCCCTCAGCATGATAAAACATACTGTAGTTAATTTCGCTGGTTTTTTTTTTGTGGAACAGAAATATATTTATGGATCACTTGGTCTACTGGTTCTATTGTGTAGTGGGTATTTTTCATTGCTCCTCAGTGAAGAAAAGCTTAGTATTTTCCCTACAGAAAGCTTAATATTTTTCCTCAGTTCAGTCTTGGTCCAGCCAATAGCTGGGAATTACTTTGGGCACAGCTGTCTTCCAGCCCTGCTATGGCAGCATGGCTGACTGCAGTCTGAGCTACTGTAGGTTAGCAGTGATGAGTTGCTCCTCCATGTGGCTCTCCCTCTTTCCTTCCTTGCATGTATTTGTCTCTGTATATATTGGCAATCTCCTGGAATAGTGACTCTCCTGGCTGGTATGTAAAACCGTAAAGAAAGCCACTGTTTTTGCTGTAGCTCTGAAGCCCGAATGGGGGTGCTGGAAAATAAACTTGCAGTTCCTTAAAGTGTAGCAAGATCTAGGAACCCAGTAACTGACTTTTCAAATGGATTTACCAGGTTTTTATGATATTTAATAGCTTGAGTCTTGAAAGCCATTAAATTTGCATTATACTTTATCACGTTACAAACAGTCGTGGCTCAAAGTTGCTGTTTTGTGAGAAATCACAAACTTGGATTTGGGTACAACTTGTAGTTTTCTTCTTTTACTTCTCATTAAAAATATTTGTCTTTCACACCTGTTGTGATAGAAATGTAACTCAAAATAGTCTTCTTCCCAAAGAGTTATCTAAGCAGCTGAGCAAAGCTCTATTTGCAATAAGTTTTTTGAACATTAGTTTGTTCAGTATACCCCATCTCATTTTCTGCAGCCTTTGGAGACTTATTGAAGCAGGAATATAAGATTAGACCCTTAAACAATGTCACCAAGAACATTGTATTTCTAGTGATGCAGCCCAATGTAAAAAAGCATGAGTATGAAAAAGATTCATGCCATCTATTAAAGGCTAATTTAAATACTGGAGTACTGTTTTACAATTCAGATGCTATAAATTATTGCGTCTACTGTAGCTTGAGACTAAGTCAAGCCAGCCTTTCCAACCTGCCAACAAACTCCAACCCCAAAGGGTTGTAAAAAATTAATTGTCACAATAGACGGCCCTTTTTTTATTTTACCTATATGGATAATAATCTTTCATACATTTTAATACAATCCTAATGAAATCTAAAAAATAAATTTCATAGTTCTGCTGCTGGTTTACAGCAGAACCTGCAGAGCAGTATATTAAAAACATATTTCACTGTTATTCTTTTTATATTATCAATCAAGTAAATCAAACTCGGAATTCTAACTTATTAGCATAAAATCTCACCCAGACACAATCTGCTTGATGAACAGGCTTCTAACTTTTTGTTATGGAGACATAAATTATACTGCTATTACCAGGAAAAAAAAAAGTCAAACACTTCACTCAGAGTTTTGACAAAATGTTGCACCAAGTTAGGGCTGTTTAAGAAATACAATATTTTGTTTGAAAACCACAGCTCTAAACTGATTAGTTTATTAGTTGTAATACCTGTTACAGCTTCGTCCTTAAATATTCACTGGTATAAACCAATTTAACATTCCCCTGTGCACGCACACACACATGCATGCATAGATGCATATATCTTTCATGTTACAGTAGTCTGCCAGCTATGTATTGTCTGCATTATTTAATTCAGCTGCACAGGATATTCTACTTGCTGTAATTTAGAAAATCATTTTTCAGACCTAATGCTACATTTCTTGAACACCCATGGATTTCTGCGACTAACATGATTTAAAGGGGGTCAGCTTCTTGCCTGCTGGTGCTCTGGTACCTTTACATCTCTCATGTATGTGAGGATCCCATTAGCTATTAAAAACAGTCAGCAAGGTTTGGGGATGAGCTTCAGTCTAGCTGTGATTACAGAGGCATTAAGTACCTGCTGAGACCGGGCCTTAGCAGATCTCCATTGATTACCTGCCAGGCATGTCACTGAGCATCTTCACACAGCAGGGCTGTTGGGTTGGTCTCTTCATGGAATTTTTAACATCTCATCTATACATCTCATTAGACTGTACAATAAGTAGATATCTGTGCCTGACTGTCATACAGAAACTGTTCTACTTACTGGGAATCTTCCTCTATTCTTCCTTTCTTTCTTTTTCCAAGTGGTTGTCTTGGAATTAATAAATAAATAATTACTGAAAGATTAATTGTACATGTACAGAAATCTTTCTTTTCCTTGCCACAAGCCATTTCTCTGTCTACACTTGGAATTATTTCATTTACCAGAAAAGTATTTTTAAGACATTCTTGCACATGGTAAACATTTTACTTTTGGAAGAATTGTGCACCCAGGGTGCAATATGTTCCTGGTACATGTGGTGACACCTAGCCTTCTCGCACTTTCCAAGGTGTCTCACTCAGAGCTAGTCAAGTTCACAAACCTGGACCTAGCAGAAAGTGCTGAGTGCATCTGACCCTTGATGTGCCCAAACCTGTGACCATCTTCCTCTATAGTCAAGGTATTATTTATGTTGCAGTGTACAAAAATGCCACCACCAACTTTCACAGAGATACCATGAGTCTCAGACTGTTTGATCCCTTATCTTTTAAGAGGATCCCTTTGCCTTTCTTGTGCAAAGCTGCTGTACCATAGGAAGGATCACAGGATCAGACACTACATGCTAACCTTTATTTGAAATACATGAGAGATACCAGCATAATCTTCCTTCGTTCTCCATGCTGAGGTACAGCACTCTCTCTGAGCAGACACAGTACCTTGTAATGGAAATTAAAGTGAGAAACGCACAGACTGCTGTCAATACCTCCCAAGGAAGTTTCTGTTCCTCCCCTGCCTTACAGAGGGCTGACTCGAAGCCTATCTCAGATGGCTGTCAGATTGTCAGTGACCGTGATAAGGCTTTCACTTATCCCAGCTGGGGAAGCTTAGAAGCAAATAGGAATTGCAGTGGGAACCAGCTGCTCATATGTCTGAGATGAGCAGGCTCATAGGAAGATTTTTACTCAATTTCTGTGCCTTGCATTATTTAACTTACCACCTGATGTTCCTGACATGCAGTAAATCCAAAAAATTACTATTTGCTCATATTTTCACTGTGTGGGTATGTGCAGATATGTAAGATATTCTCCCAAGTGTGTTGAGCATTTAAAATTACATGAAGGATTCTTACTGTGATATTTAGCTGGTTTTTCTTCTATGGTGTGGTGCTCCAAAATGCCTAGAGCTTTCAGTTCAGTTTTTGTTACTGCTGTCTGTAAGGATCTACAGTATATTATCCTGGTCTCTGCACAGACACGTCCTGCAGGTTGATAGTAATCAGGTACACATACAGAACAATGATCACGATAAAAATCAGTGTAACAAAACCAATTTAACTGATGATCACAACTGTTATTAATTGATTAGCATGGATGGCAGCTTTATGCTGCGATTTAAGACAAAGGCAGGTTTTTATTTAAAAGAAGGAAAATTAGAAATAATAAAAACCAGAACTGTAATTCAAATATAACTGTGATTCATCTATATCAAATATTATCATATTTTGCATATTACCGTCAACAATATTACCTTTTTTTTTTTTTGCATAGAGAGCATTGCAGCAACTCACACAATGCATGAAGAAAAAAGAAGAGAGAAATTGTAAAGTAATAATTTAAATTATATGTCAGGCAGTTCCATATTTTTCAAACAAGATCAAAACTCATTAATACAGTAGCTTCAATAACGCTCCTGAGTTTTGCTTTAGCACTGCCTGCACTAAATGTAAATGCCAGGCAAACCCTTTAACTCCACCAAGCCAGGCAGGGACACTTTTATCCAGGATGGACTGTATCCATGTCTTCATTTACAACTACAGCTTCTGTCATTGTCCGAACGTGGTACCACTGACAACACATAGTTCTCCGTAGTGTAAATGTGGTTATGAACATTTCTCCCTCTACAAAACAGGCAAAGCAACAGCTTCTTACTTCTGGAGGATGTTCAGAAGGTCAGTTATTTCACCATTTCACTCCCATAAGGCTGTGTTTATGCACTAGCAAGTGGTATTATACATATTAATGTTTTGTTTGCTTGCTTTTTAAATAACATTTAGAAAAACAAGTAATAATTCGGAACAAATGGCTTGGGGGGTGGGGTGGTTGGAGGAGGAAGTTAGTGCCTCTGTTCTGACTTGGCAGCATTGCTCAAGGGTATTTTTCAACATGAGTTTTTTGATGACACTTTTCCAAAGCCTCTCAATTCCAATACCTTGTTTTATTTACTACCCATAAAACCAATTCTGACCTGTAGAAAAGCAAAGACTTCTACACATTCAGATTACATCCACATCCCCCAGGGAATTTCTGAAGTCTTGGAAGCCAGCTGCATGATCTGGTTCTGGGAGGGATCGATCATCAGAGGCTTAGAAAGTGTTATCTATCCTCTTGAAGGCAAGGGCTGGTAATTCAACCTTTCACTCTCCTGTGAGTCATCAAGCAAATAGTCCCGCAGATGGATCTGAGGTTCCTCTGGACTTGTGAATTCCTGAAGATTCTCAATATGTTCATTAACCTTGTGCTTTTGAAGAGAAACCCAGTCTGATGCCTGAAGGCTTTCTATATTTACATTTCTTTTGCCAGTAGAGTTGAAGGAAAATACCATTTGTTTTTCATGGGAAAGTTGGGAAAGAATTAAAAAAGGGGTTGTTTTTAATTTATCATTTATGCTGACATTTTCCATAAATGAAAACAGGAAAATAGTCAGATTTCAAATATTAATTATATTTTTCAAACTGGGTTTTCAGTATTAAAACCAAATATTTTCCAGGATTCAATTTTTGACAAAGAGAATCCAAGTTCTTTTGAAAATCTCTTGTGTGGGGGGAGGGGCTTACGATAAATATTTACATTTGCAATGAAGGGAAATTCTGTGTTTGAATTTGAGTTCAAACGACTACTTAAATATCATTATTTTGACTAATATTTGAGCTTTGGTGATTTTTGAAATGTCTTTTTTTTTTTTTTTTATCCAGCTATGTGAAGTTTATGTTTTCAATAAGAGAGTGGGCAACAGAAAGGTGATGGTGAATTTGCCCCTTCTCCGCACACAACTGCCACAGAGAGTCGCTTGTAGAGTCTGGATGCCGCAAGGAAGTCATGCTCCAAGTTTCCTTCCTGAATTCACAAGGGGACCTTAAGACAGATTCCTACTGCCTGGGTCAAGTATTTGGCATCCCAATGCTTATTGCAAGTAGACATTATACTGAAATGAATGTTACCCAGAATATGAAACACCTCTGATCGGTTGTGATGAGAACACATGTTCTCCCTCAAAAACGTGCAACCAGAAAAAAGAGCAAACTCTGCAGGCAGACCTAAACATTAAATATAAATGATGGTATCATAGGAGAAAAACAGGAAAAAAGGAGAGAAAGGAATTGAGGGAAGAGTTCTGTGGAAGTGCCTACTTGGTACATGGGTCCTCAGAAGTACTGAATCAATTCTTGCAAATGCCTCCTCCACTGACTAGAGCTGAAACACGGATGCCAAATGCAGAAGCTGCAGATGGCTAACGTTGCACTGTGGAGGCCTGTGCAGTGAGACTGCTGTGTCTCTAAGGCTGCCCAGGCTTGCTGAATTGGTGCCGATTGGGGCTGAGGGTTTGCCCAGGCTTGTGATGTCCCCTCATCCATTCTGCCCGGGCTTGTTGCAACCGCTGTTTTCTGTCTGACTTAGCGTCTTTACAAAGCACAGAAACCAAAACAAGCATCTATGGCCCCAGGAGGAGCTGTAGCCATGAATTAGGCTGATTTTTAATTCTGCTTTCGAGATGATAGCTGTTTGCAATTCCTGGCTATGTTAACTTCTGAAATTTGTGTTGGTTAGTAAATATAATGACTAGTACTGCAAAAATGGACAAAGTCTCACAAGTGATGTAGGGTAACACTGGGTCAAAAAGTTAAAAAATAAGAGTAGTGCTAATTATTCTTTCCAAGAAAAAAAAGCAGAAAATGAGAAACATCTTGGTATGGCCTACCAGAACACTGACTAGTATAACATTCATTTGTTGATGTTACTGAATGAAGTGCATTGCAGAATGAGCAGAATAAAAGATTATTAACATCTCATTATATTATTTCAGAAATTGTAGCTATGCTACCACAAACTCCTTTCTTGGGCTAATATTTCTGAGAGCTCTTAATAAGGTTGGTGTTATCCTGTGTTATCACTTTTTTGCTCAGATGTACTTTCCCCTTTTTTTCCATTACTATCATCTCATGTGTGAGAGCAACAGCTTTTTAGCAAACTGATAATGACTAGCAGCATTCATTGAAACTGTTCCTCACTGCACATTATTCCTGTGGCTTTTGTGTTTGTAGTCATTCCTGCCTGCAGCCGGGAGACTCAAGTACCTGTAGTGTAAGAGAGATAGCAACAGAAAAATTAATCTGGAATCTAAAGAGAGCAGGATACTTTAATAAAACGGCTCAAAGTATCTTTTAGGATTAACCTTGCCATTCTGATTTCTAAATTGGATGCAAATAGTTCTGGCTTTATTCTATTGTTTTATGGAAGAATAAGTAAACATAATTGGAATATAGCTCATTGCACAGCTGCCTTTTGTATATATCACCTTTACCTTCTCACAAGTCATCTTACATAGTGACAGTGTAAGCCATACAATATAACTATAGAGCACTCGATCTTTCCTAGGTGTACTGGTTTAGACTGGGGTAGAGTTAATTTTCTCCACGGTAGCTAGTTTGAGGCTGTGTTTTGGATTTGTGCTGGAAACACTGCTGATAACACAGGGGTGTTTTTGTCCCTGCTGAGCAGAGCTTACTCAGAGCCAAGGCTTTTTCTGCTCCTCACCCCACCCCACCAGTGAGGAGGCTGGGGGTGCACAAGAAGTTGGGAGGGGACACAGCCGGGACAGCTGACCCCAACTGACCTAAGGGATATTGCATACTGTGTGTTGTCATGCTCAGCAGATAAAGCTAGGGTAAGAAGAAGGAAGGGGGGGACGTTTGTAGTGATGTCGTTTGTCTTCTCAAGGCACCATTAGGTGTGATGTAGCCCTGCTGTCCTGAAGGTGGCTGAACACCTGTCTGCCCATGGGAAGTGAGGATTCCTTGTCTTGCTTTGATTGTGTGAGCGGCTTTTGCTTTACCTGTTAAACTGTCTTTATCTCATGAGTTTTCTCTCTCAATCTTCCTTCTCCATACTGTTGGAGCAGAGTGAGCAAGCAGCTGCGTGGTGCTTAGCTGCTGGCTGGGCCTACATCACAACACTAAGCTAATGGATGTACGCCTGCAATCCTCCCCCAGAAGACAATCATTTGCCCAATTTGTTCCTCTCTCTTTTTTTTTTTTTAACATTATTTTGCTTCATACTTTCCCCTATTTTATTTTTTTCCCCAGAAATTTCATACTGTAGTCAGTACAATTTGCATATTACCTGATAATGGCAAAAGAATCAAGCTGTGTGCTGGTCCCTGTGCCTTGTGGAATATGATCATTACATGATAATAACACAGATAGATCAGAATAGCAGAACATATGTTTGATTAGTATCTCCAAACAAGGGCACTAATTTTTAATATCAGTAGGCATCAGAACAGAGATCATCAGTTTAGTGAGAAACTATGCTAGGCTTAGTATAATTATCGCTACTCATAGCCTTGGGTATTGGGTGTTATTATGGTCGTAGTCATGTAGAGTTGTAATGTCGTGCAAGTAGTTTGATATCTATCTTCTCTGAATTTCATTCTGGTTTACATATTTTAAATATGTGTAATATGGAAAACAGAAGATACCTAAGTACCCAGTGGGATGATCATCACTAAATACACTCCACAGATGACATTGAGGGTACATTTTCAAACAGCTGCTATTTTACATCAAAATCCTGGATATCTCTTTGTGGTTTAGTTGTGATGAAATAGTGATACTATCATTATGGATGTTTACAGAATTCTGCTTAACTGAAGACTTATTGTAGAAAGCTCCCACAGGAATGGCATAAATAATAATAAAAAATAATTTTTAACTGAATTAAAATTTTTAATATGCTCGATAAAACAGAAATTGGGCAAAAAAATTGTCATTAAATTATTTTTTTCTACTGAAACATTCCACTAATTCATCAGATATTCCATAATCCTGTGACTACAATCATGCTCCCCATGTGTGGTATCCTTGAAGAAACTAAAAACCTATTCCTATTCCTACTCCTGGTACTAGTACTAGTACCTGAAGAGACCATATGTCTAACCATTCTAACCCTGGGCAAGATCTCTCTTTGTACCAATTGCCACATTAGGTCAGAACAAAAAGATATTCCTGACAAAATGCTTAGAAATGAAAACAAAAGACAACATTGTCAGGAAAGCCAGGTAAAAAAAATGAGCACCAATCTGGCTCACCATCTCCTTTTGTGAAGATATGATGGAGAAATTCCTAATAGGTATAGTTTAAAATGGTTAAAATACTACATGGGTATGCAATACTACTACAGGTGAACAGGAGGAAAATGGCAATTAAATGATGTGAGAAAACACGGTTATTCTCTGAATGATGGAGCAATGAAACACATTCACCATGGTAGCAGAAAGAGGGCTCATGTGATGGTCAAAAAGAGACATGGGTCTGGATGCTCATGTCATCTTGGCACTAAGCTCGGAGGAAAGCTGTGTGAAAAGCTTCCTTGGTAAACAGTCCTGGGAGCTTGTGCTGTAGCATATGGGGACTTTGCATGTAACAAACAGAGAAGAGGCCAAAGGCAGAGGAGACACTGCCTGGTGAGATGGGCAATGCTGGACCTGGCTGTTGTCCCTCAGAGTGGGACACAGGTTGCTGTTGCTGCAGGGTCACTTGTTGAAAGGCCTCTGAAGAGGAATCTGCTAATGCTATCAGTATAAATAAAAGAGGAATCAAGCTCCCTTGCATATGCAGAGGGGTATGAGATTGTTGTGTGCATCATAGCTATTCCTCATTAAACTGTTTGTAAGCAAGTAATTTGTTTAATCTGCCCCTGAGTATGTTTTATAGGATAAAATGTTTCTGGTGATCTAGACATCACCATTATAAAGGACTATGACATGATCATGTGCAATTTACTGCAAAGGTGAGATAATTATTTCTTACCTAAGCCATCAGGAGGATCTGCATCAGGGAACTGGAGCATTTTCAGTGGAGAGCTTGACCAGTCCTTGTAATTGAAAGCAGTTCAAAGATATCCTAAGAGAGCAAAACCAGTCTTGGGAAATAATAATTTGGGGTGTTTGTAAGTTTTTGGGCAAAGAAGCCAAGGAAAATTAATGGCTATTTTAGCTAGATGGCTTCTCAAAGTAATTTACAGCCTAGTGAGAAACCTTTACTTCAAAAAGGTACAGGGGATCTTCTGTTAGCTTGAGTGACTTTAAGACCTCACTCTGAGGGATTCTGTGAACTGAGGAATGTTATATTTTAGGAAATTCTTTCTTGCCTTGGGTAAACTCATTTCAAAGTGATCATGAATGTAAACTAATTTCAGTATTAGAAGGGGCAGTAAGTTTGCTATGAACCCCAAAAGTGGGTGCCATGGGTGCTCAAAATGCATATGGGCAGCTAATTTCATACTGGTTTCATCCATGAATGAACATAAAAGCAGTAAGATAAAAAGGACCTTTAATCTCAGCAAAGGATAAAAGGAATGAGTTAGTGAGAATGTCAGGTAGATTAATTAAAGGAGTCACAGTGAACAATATTAGGCAGTAAATAACATTAGAGCATAACATAATTACCATTTCTAAGAGTTATTTATCACCGAGTAACCCTATTTGGCCTAGGCCAGTCTTAATTCCCCTGGGCTCATGTACTTTTCTGGAACAGCCACTCCTTTAATTATGTTAAACCTTAGCTTTCTTAGTTTTTAGGGCTGATCTGTGCTTGGACAAGTTACTGTTCTACTTTGGTTGCATCCTTCCAACCCTCTGGCCCTAGTTCCTTACTACTCTGCTGGATTTTTGAACTGGAGTCTGGAGCAGCATTTCTGCTGAATCATCATCCCTTTGTAACTCACAGAGCCTTCCAGGTTGGTCAAATGTCATCAACTGCATGTTTCTCAGGGACTTCCTTGTGTCACTAATTTCCAGTTTGATTTGAAAACTTTTATTATCCTGGTGGCAGCACATGAGAGTCTCCTGCAAGGACAGGGATAAGGCTCCTTGAATTCTTGCCCTTTGTAAGAAGTAGGACATATTTCTGTCCTGATGTAATATTATTCCCTGCATTATTTTGTAGAACCAACCAAGCAAGTGCCACAGAGCAACCTGAACTTTGTCCCTCTACTTGCAGTACCCAATTGACTTCCGAGTCTTTCAAGTTAAAATAAAAACCATTCCCCAGAGGAAAACTAATATTTGGTCTAAGTCAATATGTTTACAAATGTGAATTCTTTACAATATTTTGTTTAAAAAAAAAAAGAAAAGAAATAAAAGGAAAAGGCATTTTGAGGTGGTCAGAGATGTCCAGGTATGTTTCAGTTTTTGAATTTAGAATGATTTATTTTGTAACAGAACTAACTGTCTTAAAGTATATCTAAAACTTTAGTAAAAGGTTGCAGAGGTCAAAATCAGACAAGAATGACTTAATATTACTGAGGCAATGCTCTTGAATTAATCCCAAAATAAGTCTTTTCAAACTACTTTAACAAAATTAATTCCTCAACATATGTCAAAAAATGTTATAATTTTTCCACTTTCAGAAGGTGGAATGAAGAAGCTACATCTCCTCTTACTGGAAAACCCTCCTTGCTCTTCCCAGAGAACATCTCTATAAGGTATTATGTCAGTGGACCTTCTTCACCTCTGCTTCTCGAGTTCTGGGGCAGCAATTCATCTGACTTAACTATGATCTTCTAAAGGTTTAGTCAAAGTTTGTTGCTCAGTTTTCCTCTACAGAGACCAAAGAAAGCTGAGGAACCCTAGAGACCCCATACAATTGGGAAGAAGTACTTTATGGAGAAAGTATCTCTTGTTTTAGAAGAAACTTAGACAGCCAGATGAGGTCAATAGTTAAAGGAGGCTATGAGATTAATAGCAAAGTGGTTTGTTGCATTGTTAACCCTAAGTACAAAAGAAATACCATTGTTGTCTTTTTCCTCTCTGAAAAAAAAAGAGCAAAGATGAACCAGTGGAACTCATAGATTTCTGCAGTGCTCGCTTCATAACAGAAAATTTCTGGAGAAAATTATCTTTTCTTTTCACCTTTTCCTTATAGTAATCTATGGCCATAGAGGTATATATTGGTATACATATATTCTGTCTTCACATCACAGATGACATAACCTTTCCTTGGTGAATTTGAGTACCTTGCTAAAACTGAAAGATTAGCATTAATAAGTCCATTAATACAGGTACCTAAATTATAAAAATTTCTTGGACACCTGTATGAAAAGTGAAAGGTGGTTTAGCATGCGAAGAAGACAATACATCTGAAATTTCTGGTCTTATGTCTTCAGTGATATAATTGTGCTACTTGAGCAACCTTGTTACAGTGTTCTGAGTCCTTGTCTCCACTTGGCATAAAATCTACATTTTTACCTTATGCTGGCAAAGTTTATAGTCATCAACATGGAGGGAAGACTGAAGTGTAATTTAACTAAATCAAAGTAATCCTTAAACTCTGACCCAGTTTGTTTAAATGTGTGAAAGCTGTATATTCTCTAGGATTCTGTATTTCTTTTCACCTTGCATGTGGTCATGCAAATATTTTTTTTTTCCTGGAATAGGCATCCTAATATATGTGATTAAGTGTAAGTACACAGTGGAGTTTGCCCTGTATACTAGTTAAGCTGATGAGTAAACTCAGAGAGAAGCTCATCTTAGTAAATATAAGACACATTAAGAATAATCTGATCTACCTACATTATGCTTCTCTTAGTTGTAGCCTACTAGCAATATATTTAGAACATATTTAAATATTCAACTCCATGCAAGGGTTCCCAGTGCTGAAATATTATGGCTGGAATACATAGTAATACTAAGCCTCTTTTCCATACAAAAGAGATATGAAATGCTTTTGAATGACAGAACAATATGAAGAAGCTATTCTTCACAAATGAGAGTCAGTTCCTCTGGTTGCAAAAACATACAGGAATGTGGTTGCTGGGGTCTTTTAGTTCCATGCAGACCGAGAATGACCAGACACATCAACATGATGCAGAATCATTCCACTTTATTCGCAAACTCCATGACATTATATAAGAAATCATTTCCGTACACACGCCACACACGCATCACAAGCTAAGCTGATTGGCTACCTTGTCTTCTATAGCTACACCCCTATTCAGACAGGTATCCTCCTTTCTTGGAACTTCCCCAGCTTAGTTGCCACATCAGCAACTTCCCTTTTTCACTGACCTTGGTTACTGCTGCCTGACCGCCCACACGAAGTATATCTCAGAAAAAGCTGGTCAGGCTCCAACAGGTGGTTTATAGGAATAAAGATGTGAGTGACCTAGGAAAATTTACATCCTGTATCAAACTAGCAGTGGAAGTACTTTTGAAGTGAATACAATAAAAGCACTCATTAACAGACTGTTGTAGATCTGTTAATACTCCTCATTTTTTATTACACACAGAGCTGCTGTTACATCAGCTATACTAGTTCCAACTCTTCTGCGAAATGACCAAGCCTTCATATTATGTAGGTAATAAAATACTTGGTGCCTAGTCAATAATTCTGTTTACTTTTGACAAAAACTGTGGAAACAGCTGAAGCTGAGGAAGGTGATGAGCTTCAGGCAACACAAGAAGTGTCTTCAACTTCCACTGTAAATCACAGGGGCACAAAGCTTCTGGAAGAATTGACCCCTCCGTAGAAAGGCAACATTCAAGGCCAACATGTTGGGGCTGTGTCACTTTCTTTGATATTGTGAGTCCATAAATGTAGTAGATGTAGCTTGTTAATGTAGTTGTCCTCTTCAGGGAGGGTTTTTTTTTTTTTCCATCTGTGAAAGAAGTAGTAGCATGTCTAGCATCCTGCAAACCTGTATCTAACAATGGCCTTCATTCAACAAGAAATACAAATATCTCTAAAGACAAGCTACATACAAGTTAAAAATATTCACCTTCTGACTTAATTGTTTCAGAGTTCCCTGTGCAAGTCTTGCAGTCTGGATCATCAGATATCTCCTACCATCTGTCCCCATCATGAGTTCTCATCATGCCATGGCAGGGAGAGGCACATGTTCTGACTGACTTCAGTGGAAAGACTTATTTCCTGTATCAAGTTAACAGTGACCCATTCCTGGAGCAAGTGAACCTGAAGACAAAATTTTGGCCCATAGGCCAAGTTTCTCAAGACAGAAACGTTGGAGGAAAGGCAAAATGCCGCTCAGATTTGCAGTGTGGCATAAATAAATAATATCAGCGGAAAGAGAAACTGCACTGAAAGTCCTTCTTGCTTTTAGTGCAAACAAGGAGCTCCCTGGGCAGCGAGTGGAACAAACGAAGCTTGGTTTCCTATGGATTTGTGCCTCATGGTTGGATTCTCTGGTGTCTAGTAAAGTGTAAGCCCCATTTAAAAGTTTTTCTTGCATTTCAGTCATTTAGACCATCTGTCCCTCATATTGAGAGCTCATCTGAAGACTGTTCCTAAATGAAGCATGTTAAGGAGTGCTTTTTCTTTGGGGTAGCAATACTTTTTTTACTGAACTTATAGAATTTTCTCTCTGACACATTTTTTTCACCAACTGAGGTTGGCCAACAGGTTCAAAATGTATGGGTACAGTCAAGAAAATAGAAAGTCTAGCAAGCACAGACACAAACAAATACACATATATATTTGGATAACTTAATGTTATAAGTGATCTGCCAGGTTTACCTGTACTATCTGCTGGTTTTGTGCCAGCCCAAAATGGCCCATGTGCATGAAGTTCCAGGACAGGTGGACTCCAATGACCCTGCAGAACAGATGTCTGACTGGGGGGCTGAATTTTTCACTTCTGACAAAAGCTGACCTTGTGAAACACCTCAAAATAGAGGTGGGCTTGTCAATGCTACTTTTTGCACACCCTTTCAATAGTGTCCCACATCTGTCATGTCTCTCTTCAAAGGGGGACTCTGAATGTCTCTCTACTGTGCTAATGATTCTCAGAGAAAGCCTGATACATATTTATGCCCATTAAAATCACAGAAGATGAATTTTAATGGGAGTTATTTAACTCTCTTATGATTAAGAACAAATTTTCCAAGCCATTACCACCTAGGAGTTTCTTTTGTGGCATGTGACATTTCTTGCCACATTTTTCACCCTTAAAAATGCAGGTTTGCTTATGACTTCTAATAACCTATTGTGGAAAATTTACCCTCCTTTACATTGCAGGGAAAAAATGATGTTCACATGAAGAAGAAAGTTTTTCACTTAACACAGACAGTGGCCCTGGTCTGCAAAGGACTTTGGAGCCCTGTACCGCCTTCTGCCAGTAAGATTATGCTGCGTAAGTGGATTGTGACTCAAAAAAAATGACTCAGTTGTGTTAGACAAATGGATGTTACCAGTTTACAAGTGCTTTAAAAACAAAACATCATCTGGTCACTGCCAGTTATTAGGCAATTTAACACAACATCAAAAGAATCAAGGCAGGTACCTGATTTCTTCCATATCTGCTGAGTTAATTCAATATCATTTCTGGACAGTCTTAAAACAGAATGAGAATAAATATTGCAGGAATAAATTAAAAGAGATCAGTGAGAAAGGATGTTAAATGCTCCTCATTAATCTTCCAGGGAAGCAAGATTAAAATAATTACAGTTTAAAATTTAACATGGGTTTCATTAAACTCCAACCAGACCTTTCAATAAAGGATTACTGCTCAGTGGCAATTGTTCGAGATGCCATATAAGAGGGCAGATATATTATCTGTATTTTGTAGTCATGTAAAAATGTAATAAGTTTTGTTCACAATCAACTAATATAACTTTAAGTTGGTATATTGATTGGAAATCGCACATAACAGCCCTAGGTGATTAAGAGGAGATGTTGGGTACTTCTAATGGTGGATGGACATGAATACTTCAGGTACATATTTATCAGCCACACTGCTGACTTTTGCCTAGGAAGCAGAACACACTTTGCAGGCTGTTTGGCTCTCTTTACCAGGTTGACAGGGCCACCAAGATGATTAAGGGAGTGGAATATCTTCCTTATGAGGACAGGCTGAGGGAGCTGGGTGTCTTCAACTTGGAGAAGAGGAGACTGAGGGGTGACCTCATTAATGTTTATAAATATGTAAAGGATGAGTGTCAGGAGAATGAATCCAGGATCTTCTCAGTGATGGTCATTGACAGAACAAGGAGAAATGGTTCCAAACTGGGACACAGGAAGTTCCATCTGAATTTAAGGAGGAACTTTTTCGCCGTGAGGATGACAGATTACCGGAACAGGCTGCCCAGAGAGGTTGTGGAGTCTCCTTCTCTGGAGACATTCAAGACCAATCTGGACACATTCCTATGTGATCTACTCTAGATGATTCTGATCATCCAGGGTGTTGGACTGGATGGTCTTTCAAGGTCTCTCCCAGCTCCTAATATTCTGTGATTCTGTGTGATTCTGTGACAGAGACATGGAGTATTAATTACATGCATATTCAATACAGGTATACTGATGGGGAAGAAGAGGAGTTCATGTATTTCAAGATTCAACTGCCTTTCTTCCAGAATCAGTAGGGGTGAAAGAGGACAGAGAGCTTTCTGTTCATGACTGGTGTTTGTGAATCACACAGTTGGCAGTGTGTATTTATTGCATTGATCATGATACATTGTTCATCTACTTAGTCCTTTTCTGGTAAGCAGAGGAAGCCTGAAATGAAAAATTCATTAGTCTGAGAAGGAAGTACCACAGTTGTGAGACTGGCATTTGTAGTCCATGGAAAATTTGTGTGCTCCCTTGGACAACGTGTAACTCATGATAAGTTTTTTCTGGATCTAGAAGAATACCCTAAATTCTGGGATAAAGGGAGATGTATAGTTCTTCCAGATCCATCACATAAAGCCCATTTTCATAGTCAGTGACTAGAGATTCTGGTTAGTTTTGGAGTTTTTTGTTTGCAGCCAAGTTAATGAAATTCTACCAAAGAAACAGGGAAAGCACATTTGAAAAGAAATGACAATTATATCTCTTATTCTATGAAAATTCTTTGAAATGTAACCTGTTCCAAATCTAGGAGAAAGCAAAGCTTCAAGTCTTTATTCTCTTTGTGAGTCGACATGAAGTTAGGATAAGAGTCTGGACATAAAACAATTTTTTTGCATCTATATTCAATGGTCAACCATGGTTTTCCCTCAGGCAGAAGGAAATTAATCAGGTTGGAAACATTAACAAATATTTTCTTAAATCTCTTTACTATTGTTTATGGCATTTGTTTTTCATTTGAGTTTCCTCTTGCCTTGCTTTATTCATGTTGACATCGCTCTTCAAGTGAAATATCTCCTTCCTGTAAAATTTGGCATTTAGAAGTTATTTGAAATGCAGAGTTCCTGGAAACAAGAAAGATTAAAATATTTTAGACCGAAACTAATAAAGTAACACATATATATTGTATATGTATATGTATATGTATATGTATATGTATATGTATATGTATATGTATATCCACACACACACTTTTGGGCATAAATTAACCTAGTTTTACCATAACATTGTTTTAATTTAAAACTAATAGTTCTCTCAAAGACAGGACTTGCTGCACTGCTCACAAAGACGAAATGATACATACACACTTCGTGGCATACTATCATCCTTTTTATTATATCCTATTGGAGATTCTCTTGTGTCTTTCTTCATTTTTATGATGATCTTTTATTTTATTTCTGTATTGCTGCATTTCATTGTTACAATAAAATACTGTAAAAAATTAAGAACAAAAATGAGAGATAGCACATCCACGTTAAATGAATGGACTGTTCCTTACTCCCAGAAAGAATATTTTCTTTTCTTCCTAGCTGCCTGAACAACCTTTTTTATTCCAAGAAGCAACCAAAAATTTTAAGTTTCGGCCTTCAAATCTTAAAAATCTTAAAAAAAAAAATCATATCTACATTATTCTTTTGTTGCTATTGAACAGAGAATCCAATTTTATACAATCATAAGAAAACAATTCTTTCCTCATTTGCTCAAATTTAATGATATAGATTTTGTGTGTAACTTTAAATGCACATCACAAAAATAGATACATAGATATACCATTAGCTGAAATGGTGTAATGAGTAATTCTATATTTTTTTTAACTCTTTTCAAGAATGCAGACCTGACCCTGAAGAACAACTGAACATCAGATTTCTAGTAAATACCTGCCTTGCTGTATAATACCACTAAATTTATTGTTGTGTATTTAAAGTTGCAATATAAAATGAATTTTTTTCCGTGTTTTAAGAAAATAACTGTGTAAAAGTGAGAGCTTGCTTTCGAAGAATAACACCAAATTGCAGTGCAAGATAAGACCTTTTCATACTTATGGCTAAGTTTAGTCACAGTAGCTGTATAGCAAGCAATTAATTAGTTGTTTGGGGGTTTTTTTGTGAGTGTAGAAAGTAAAATATTTGTCAACATGGAGTAATGAGGTGGCAAAGGGAAGATCCCCATCTTTAACAGGGGCTGTTGAGGCACGATTTTGCCTGCTGTGGTGTGCTCAAATCAAATGCAGTTTCTATCCCTTTAAAGTCCACACAGCTGAACATGATTTTATCCCTCTGCAAAGATCAGGGTCTTCAGTTTGCATCTGCCACATCCAGCCCTCGCAGTCTGTGTGTTAGATGGTGGCACCTCCCCCAGTTCTAATACTCTCAGAGAACCTCAAACTAATTATTATTGCATGACAAACATATGGAGCCACAATTCATATAGAATAATAGAATGATTAGAGTTGGAAGCGACTCCCAGAGGTCATCTAGTCCAACCCCCCTGCAAGAAGCAGGGACACTCCAAACTAGATCAGGTTGCTCAGGGCCTCATCCAACCTGGCCTTGAACATCTCCAGGGATGGGGCATCCACCACCCCAGATGGGGCATCCACCATCCCAATATTTACTAGTAGTAGTTGATTACATTGAATATATTTAATCTTGTTTTTGTCACTTGATTTTGGTTTTAAGAAGAACTTTTTCCGTAATAAATGCTCTTTAAAACTTATTTATGGGATACTGCATCTTGTATTACAGTATCCTTTCAGAACCATATTTTTGAAAAATAAAGTATACTTCATTGTATCATACATTGTAAGTAGGAATAATGTAGCAATAAACTAAGTTATGAAGTTCTTCCACATATAATTTTCTTTACTCAGAAGGTACCTATATTCATATCATCAAAGATCTAACAGAGTTGACTTCTCTGGGCTGCTTTCCTCAGACCTTCAGGCTGAACTGTTCATACAATCTTTCCAAAATGGATTTTACTCATAATAAGTCAGACCAGTTTCAAAGTTTAAATAGGAGATATTTGCTAGCTCAATTCATTTAGATGGAAATAAGTGAGGGAAAACACAACCGAAGAGCTGAGTAGGCAGATTTTAGCAAGGTGGCGACTGCCGCCAGGATGGTGCCAAGCAGAACAAAGTAGGTGTAAGGTGAGGCTGAGGCCAGTAAGAAAGGATCAGCAGCCATAACTGTAGTTTCACTGCTTATTCTGTGCACTGGGACTTAATTTTCTTTTTTGTGTCAGAAAGGATCAGGAAATATTTTACTCTCTTTTGGGGTATTTGAAGTAAGGAACAAAGTTGAATAATTCTTAATTTGGTGGTTTCAATGTGGGATGGCATATAAAATGAAACAGTGAAATGGGTTATTCCCCACCAGCAAGAAGGCATAGAATTTTGTATTTGAATTCTAATTGATAGGATTATCATTGATTAGGCCTATTGATTATCAAACACTCTTAGGGTCAATGAAACGCAGAACCCCAGAACAGTTTGATTTGAAAGGGAGATCAAAGATCATCTAGTTCCAACCCCTGCCATGTGCAGGGACACCCTCCACTAGCCCAGGTTGCCCAAAGCCCCAACCAACTTGGTCCTGAACACTGCCAGGGAGGGAGCAGCCACAGCTTCTCTGGGCAGCCTGTGCCAGGGCCTCACCTCCCTCACAGGGAAGAATTTTTCTAATGTCTAATTTAAATCTACTATCCTTTAGTTTAAAGTCATTGTCCCTTGTCCTATCACTACACCTCCTGATAAAGAGCCCCTCTCCACCTTTCCTGTATCCCCTTCAGGTACTGGAAGTCTGCAAGAAGTTCTCCCTGGAGCTTACTCTTCTCCAGTGTCATGTTTCAGCTGAACAAGCCCAGCTCTACCAGCTTGTCTTCATAGCAGAGGAGTTCCAGTCCCTTGGCATCTTCATGGCCTCCTTTGAACTTATTTTAACAGCTCCACGTCCTTCTTTTGTTGGGGTCTTACAAGAGCACAATAGGAGGGTAGAATCACCTCTCTTGACCTGCTGGTCCTGCTTCTTTTAATACAGACTAGGATTCATTGGATTTTTTTGGCTGTGAGCATTGCTGGATCATGTCGAGCTTTTTGTTAGTCAACACATCAAGTCCTTCTCTTCAATCCTTTCTGAACTCAGTCTGCAGTTGTGCTTGGGACAGCCCCAACACATGCGCAGGACCTTGCACTTGACCTTGTTGAACTTCATGAGGTTCACACAGGCCTACTTCTCAAGTCTGTCATATGAATGGCATCCCTTCCCTCCAGCATGTTAACTGCATCACAAAGCTTGGTGTCATCAGCAAACTTGATGATGATGCACTCAAACCCACTCTTCACTGACAGAGGTGTTAAACAGTACTGGTCCCAGCACCGACCCCCGAGGAACGCCCCTTGTCACTAGCCTCCACTTGGATATGGATCCATTGACTGCAAGCCTGTGAGTTTTACCATCCATCCAATTGCTTATCCACTGAGTGGTCCGTCTTTCAAATCCATATTTCTCCTATATAGAGACAAGGATATAGTGCAGGACGGTGTCAAATGCTTTGCACAAGTCCAGGTAGATGGTATCAGCTGCTCTTTCCTTATCTACCAGTGCTGTCAAAAAAACACCTCCTTATTTTCCATGTGCCTGAGAATAGTTTCCAGGAGGATTTGCTCCATGATCTTGATATGCACACAAGAGAGACTGACAGGTTTCCCCAGGTCTTCCTATGTTTTCATTTCAATAATGGGGGTTATGTTTCCTCTTCTTCCAGTCACTGGGAACTTCCCTGGACTGACATGAATTCTCAAATACGATGGAACATGGCTTAGCCACTTCATCCACCAGTTCCCTCAGGACCCATGGATGCATCTTATCAAGTCCCACGGACTTGTGCAACTTCAGGTTTCTTAGATACTCTTGAATCTGATCTTCTTATACAGGGGGTGGTTGGTCCTTCATTCTTCCAGTCCCTGTCTTTACCTTCTGTGACCTGGGTGGGTGGTTTTTCCTGTACCCCTGAATCTGGGAATATTCAGGCTCAGAGTCTGGATTTGTGGACATCTTTGGTTTGATTCACACTTGCTACTTGTGTACTTGCTGCCAACATTGTTTAGATAATGGAGCACATCTGACAGGCTCTGTAGGAAAAGCATGTCAAACAATGATGCTCTTTGTTGTGGCCCGGCTGGAATGTTAAACCAGGCTTTAAACTATAGTGGAGTCAAGAAAAGATTAAAACATTTTTTAACAAAGGCTTCAAATGCAGAAATTAAGCAACTTAGCCCTTCCACATCACAACCCTTGGATCACAGCCAGGGTAACATTTACAGTGTATTGAAGCGGCTCATTCATCCTGCAGATAAAGAGATTGATTGTTTTGTTGTTTTAGTTTAGTTTTGTTTTAAAAAAGGGAACATATTTTCAGCACAAAATCTCGATCCACCCATGTGTGCCAGGATCACACTACATATTAATTCCTAAAATTATTTTATTGCTCATGTAAATTTAACAGGACATTGCACTGTTCTTGTTATAGGCTTTTGTTCTGTATCACTAAATTTCTACATCTGAAGACCAGTGACATTACTGATTGCTTTGACATTTGGTATAACTCCAACCAAAGAATATTAGACAATATTTTTCATTGTTTTTCAGGTACAGTGCTTTTTTTTTTTAAAGACATCTGTGACCAGTTTAAAATCTTCAGATCTCAGAAAGACACACAAGCATTTTTGGAAAAAAACCCTCAAATAAAAAAAAAACCAACCCAAAAAAACCAAAACCAACCCAACAAACAAAATAACCCCACAACTGAACAGGACTTGTTTTTACAAGGTTCTTTTAAATACAATTAAAGAAAAAAACAAGATCAAAACATCTTTCATGTAAGACTCCAGTGGTTAGTCCACTCAATACATGTGCTTGGATCACCTCATTCCAGAGTGAATTAAGTTTCAAATCTCTGTTTTCTGCTTCTGAGGGGATTGTCTTAAATATCAGTCATTAAGATCATTGATGAAGGGAACTTTGTTGTGTTGAAAAGGATTCTTTCTACTAAAACAACAGTGAGTAACATAACACAAAACTCTCCCACCAGAAGTGAGGCTTGGAAAAATGAGGCTTGGGTAGGATTTTTCTGTAAGGCACACAAATTAAACTGGAGAATTTTACCAATTAGGTTGCACCTGAATATGGGTTTCATAGATAGTAACTTTTGAATTTGTGACTGAATTATATAACAGTCTTGATTTTGATTTTAAAAAAATTATTCTTCAGAGGAAATGCAACACAAGAGAATCCATCACATGTCTAGATAAGCCAATAAGTACTAAGATGTATGTACTCTGATGGACATTATCTTAACAGAACATAAACTATTCATATTTGGCTAGGTAAATAAAATTTCAAGAAAAATAATGCTTTCTTCTCCTACGAAGATGAAAGGAAAAAGACATATTCTCTATCCCAAATTACACAAGAAATGCTGAAAAGGCCACTCCTCCTTGGAAGTGTTCGAGGCCAGGATGGATGGGACTTTGGGCAACTTGGGCTAGTGGAGGGTGTCCTGTGAATGAAAGGGTCTTCCCCTTTACAGGTTGCAGTAATATCAAAAGAATTCCTGATTTTAATGTTGAGTGAGCAGATATAAATGCACCATCACTTTCCAGCTACATGCACATGACAATTGTTGATACAACTAGCAGGCAAAATTCCCCAGCCCAAAGTATATATGCACTGCCACATGACAGTCTTGCACGTACCCCTCTGGATTTTCAGATACATAACTCAAAGCAGACCAGACCAGCAGTCCTTTCACCCTGTAGTGCAACTGCTCCCATTCGCTTCAGTAATTACCTACCTGCTCCATTTTCAGCTTATATTCAACATTGATGTAGGACATTTTTTTCCATTGCAAATATAGCCCACCATGTCTTTTGCATTATTTCTTTCATTTTCTTCTACAGGCTACCTTTAGGATTAAGTAGTTTGAACTACATTCATAAATGAATAAATCTCACAGAGCAAAAACTTGTCCTTAATCATTTATGACTATGCAGTTGGATATTTCTGTCTGCAGCTGAGTCTTTCCATTAAAGAATAGACTTATTGTAGGCCTGTATGGAGAGGCCTCTGACTTAGTAATGATATAACATTTGCAACTGTAATCAAAGATCTGCTATTTTTAGAGAACCTTCATTCTTACTTTTTCAGATTTAGATTAAAAAGATCTTTTTTACAAAATATTTGAACTTACATTGAGCTCAATAGAAAATACCATAGTTTTCCATTCAATTACTATTATTGAGTACAGTTTATCTCAGATGTTTTTCTAATAAAGCTTTTTAGGAAAGGATTTTTTTTTCCATAGAGAATAATTATGATTTGTGTTTGGTAACGTTACTAGTATTTGGAATGAACAAAGTTACCAAGAACATACAAATGAAATTTGACGGCTGTGTTCTGGTTGTTTAAAAGCATCTTAAAAATATAGGTGAGCAAACAATGGGATGTTTCGGTCTAGTGGCTCACATATCTGCCAAAATATAAAGGAAGAAACTCAATTATGAAAGCAGTTATTTTTGGGCAAAGAGGAGGAATCCTTCCCTTTTAGGATTTTATGAATTTGAAATATATTTTTAAGTCCACAATTAAATATTTTATTTTGTTACATGTTTAAAATTAATTAAAATCCTATATTTTTCTTTTTTTTTAAATTTATTTTCTTAAATGAAAAATTGTGTCACAAAATTCTGGCAGTTTTACTTGAAAATATCAAAGCAAAGTTCCTGACATTTCAAATTATTCCCAGATATATGCATACATATATTGACCTATTTATGTAGCTTCTCTAACACCTTCTTTCAACCCATGTTCTTGCTCTTCCCTTAGAGGAAGGGATGGCCAGATGAGGTCAGCCATCGGGGATCCCAGCTTTTACAAACCATTTGTTTCATCTTCATCTTTTCTTCACATAGACCCGTCACAGTTATAGCTGGAGAGAGGAAGGTACAACTTCGCCCAGACAGGAGAGTGGATTAAGTATGAAATATGTATGCCTAGGGTGGAGGAATTTACTCCACCTGTGTATATACCATCATGAGCTGTGTGCTCATATAGGTCTTGGGTGGGGACGCAGTCTTGTCTTTATCTCCTCTCAGCTAAACAGAGCACGCTGATCTTGAAGTCAAAGGTAAGGCAAGGAAATAAAAACAAATTAGTTTGCAAGTAGCCAGCTCAATCCTGCTAGTAAATGTAGGTTTCTGCAGTGACAATTTTCAGGTGTTACTTCTATTCTCTTGAGATATTGTGCCAAAGGTAAGAGACAGAAAAGCACTATCTGTCCAGGCAAATGGATATCAAACTAATGAGTAGGAACACAAACACATACACACACACACACACACACACACACACAGACACAGACACACAGATTTCTATGAAAAATAAGCTGACTCAAGCACTGTTTGACAGTCAATGATAGGTAGGAACAGCGGTCTGGTTTCATTAATATTTGGCCTGACCTACCTGGCTTTAGAAAAGGGCCTCAATTACTTTCTTTAATTTAATGAGCTAGACTTATCAATTAGTTTATTCACATCAGATATTCCTGTAAATGATTAAACAAGGTGAAATTGTTAGAAATTTGTTAACAGTATCAAAGTAATCCATTTTTTTACAAGCTTTTGAGTCATCTTTCAGCTATGGTGCAGGAAGTCCATGCAGACTTTGTGACATTTAGCAAATATTCTAAATCTGTCTCCCACAAACACAAATACATAATTTACAAGGGAGCATGCTGTGAGATTAAACAGAACACAAAACTTAAGCCATGTGCTGCCTCAGGAACATCTCAAACACTTAATTACCTCTTTGCAACAGGCAGCTGCCAATATACTAAAGGAGGCTCTGTGCTTATGATGTATTTACCTGATGTCCTGTCAGGTAAAACACTGGTTTTAACTTTGTTGTTCCTGCATGATTCTTCCCAGGGGTTTGATGGCTCCAGGGATTGCTGGTAGCATGCAAAGTCTGTAAGGTCTTTGGTCTGTATCCACAGTAAGCTGAAAAGTGCAAAGTCTTCCATATCTCTTTTTATGTTCCCAGTGCATATGCTGTTAGGAGAAGACAGAAGGAGCTATTTGCAATATGCAAAAAAAATGTTTAATTACGCTGCAATCCTGCATGCCATTTATGGCCTTAGTTGTTCCGCTGAAGCTCACACAGGCGATGAAACCCATCAACACTGGCACTAATTGGAACTCCTGTGAACAGTTTCGGCATTTGTCTTTCTACCTGCCACTTCAAAGTAGAGTGTTGTTCTGCCAAAAATATGCCTCCTCCCAAGTGACAATGAAACAGAATGCTAGCACACCATGGAGAAATTCTGGTTGACTCCATCATCTATAGACTGAATTTGAGTTTCAATTCTGTCCATCTGGATCACTTGAAAAATAATTCCTGTAAATTCTGCAGATTTTCTGTTACTAAAGAAGACTACCTCCATGTGTAAAATTCCTTCCTACAGGAAGACTTATGGCCTGTATTACTAAAAAGTTAAAATAGAAATAGGAGGAGATACACAAGGAAATAAGAGGAAATCACAAGGTTATGACAGAGGCTTTTAAGTGCATTATCCATAATAGGGATATTGCTGTAAACAAGCAAGGAAAGATTAGATGAGGTCAAATTGTTTTCATCTCAGTTGCACCAGTGGAAAGAAAAGGACCAAACAGGTTGAATCGCTTAAATATATTTCTTTGCTTTCCAAGATAACTGCATGTATCCTAGCCATAAATAATCCTTGCTACTGGTGCAGATGACATGGTCACTTGAAAGAAAAAGTAGACAGTTTAATAGAAAAATAAAGTAAAAATGAGTAATTAAAACAAATAAATTTTCATTTATTATTACCAATAAAATAATGTGGTTGTTTTGACCCTGTTCAGGTGCTGGATGCCTGCCAAAGCTGCTCTATCACTCCCCTCCTCAATCTGGACAGGGGAGAGAAGTTATAACAAAAGGCTCACGGGTCAAGATAAGGGGGGGGAGAGATGGAGAGATCACTCACCAATTACCCTCATGGGTAAAACAAACTCGGGAATTCGATTTACTATCAATCAAATCAGAGTTGGATAATGAGAAACTAAATCAAACCTTAGAAACACAACCCATCTAGCCCTTCCTTCTTTCCAGGCTCAACTTCACTCCTGAATTCTCTCCTTCTTCCCCTGCAGTGGCACAGGGGGATGGGCAGTGGGGATTAGCGTTAGTTCATCACACATTTCTTCTGCTTCTTCTTCCTCAGGGGTAGGACTCCTCACACTCTTCCTATGCTCCAGAGTGGGATCCCTCCCATGGGAGACAGTCTTCCATCAAATTCTCCAACATGAGTCTTTCCAATGGCCTGCAGCTCTTCACAAACTGCTCCTGTGTGAGTACCTTCCACAGGGTGCAGAACTTCATGAACAAACTTCTCCAGTGTGGGCCCCCAACAGGGTCACAAGTCCTGCCAACTAACCTGCTTCTGCATGGGTTCCTCTGTCCTCAGGGCTATAGGTCTTGCCAGGAGCCTCTTCCAGCACCACCTTCCCTCAAGGTCACAGCCTCCTTCAGATGTCTCCACCTGCTTGAGTGTGGGGTACTCTATGGGCTGCAGGTGTATATGTGCTCCATTGACTATGTCCATGGGCTTCTGGGAGACAGCCTAACCCACCACTTTATATTTATTCTCTAGTATTCTTGATTTGGATTTAAAAATTCATGTTTGTACTAAACTTGGTGGTTTTTCTTCCATGATAAGAGGTGATTAGATACTACCTCTGCTCAGTAAAAGTCTTTCTACAACATGCAGGTTAGTTCTTTCTCAGCTGGGACACGGGCTTCCATGAGCTCTAAGCTCTGCTAAATAAGAAAGACTCAGTAGTCCTTTTGCAGCCAGTGCTCTTTCTAAACTATCTTCTTGATTAAGAGCTAAAACATTTTCCAGGTAAAAAATGATAGACACTTTTAACCCACCTGCTTTTCAGAGATGTTGCAAAGTATTTGAGTGCAACGCAGGTTGGGGATGCTCACACCCCACCAGAAAAAAAAAAAAAAGCCATATAAAGAGCTAAAGATGGATAACAGAAGATGCAACAGAGTGTTGTAAACAGATATGAAATTATGTGCTTATAAAAACAACCGACCCTATTTGAAGAGGTGAGTATCAAGAAATAAAAAATGCTTCAAAGCACTTGTTGTTGACTCATATTTTCCTGTAAGAAATAACCACTTCACTTACAAGGGAACATGCTCTGGGATTTAAAATAAGAAAATGTCTAAGCCATGCTCCGCCTCGACACTATCTCAGTCATTTAATCACCTCTTTGTAATAAGTGTCTGCCTATATTCTAAAGGAGAATTTGCTCTTTGTTATGAGTCAAGCACACAGTCAGTGACTACACCATCAGAGCAGAAGAACTTCTTTTTCTGTAAATATTTAATTTCTCATTTTCAAAAAGCTAGTCTTTTTGATTTAAAAGTGCAAGCTTTTCCATTTCTGACTGGGAAAAAAAAAAGAATTCTCTGCTACTGATAATGTATCTTGAAATTTACAATAGGCTATATCTAGGGACACACGTATCTCAAGGACTTGTCTAATATAGTTGGCTCTATATGGCAGGAGTCTCAAATTTTACTGAACTAAGAGTTCCAAACTAAGAGCATGGCTGAAGTTATAAAAACCTAGGCTGTCACTCATACAGACTCAAAGCCTTCAGGTACTGCTCATTCAAACCTCCCTCACATTTCTAATGATGTTTTATCAGTAACTTGCCACACTGAGTACCAATTTGTTTCAAGATAAAAAGTCTCCCTGGATCACCTGAAATACAAAGCGCAGCTATAGTGGCATCTGTACACTTACATTCCTTTCTGCATTTTTAACTTCAGTTCTGGCATATGGGATTAACTTCCATACTATCTAGTGTTGGGGAAGATATGACAACTGGGACAAGGAAAGGATAGGCAGTGTTCATGTTTTCTTTTTAATTCATATAAAGAAGAAACTAATCTTTCCTGTTTTTAATGGACAAGCTCTGTGTATTTGACAACAGGTTTATCTTTCCAGAAAGTTTACCTCATTGAACCAGATCCTTCCCCGACCAATAACAGAGGCATTCACATAGTCCCACCAACTGTTAGTGGAAGGGGCATCTGGGAGTGGAAACAGGGAGAGATGGGGCACCACAGAGACCAGTAAAATATCTGATTCTCGCCCCTACAAGATTATCTAGGAATATGATTTGTAATAAATATTCAGGTGGTCCTCAATGAATTTGAACTCATCTGTTGGACTTGGTGGTTTCACTAAAAACGGGAACAAGACCTATTGTTCACCCACCATTCCCTTACAAAACACATGTTGCAGCATAAGCAGATGCATAGATGTTGGCCTTGCTGCAGAATCCTCATGTGCTTTTATTCAGTCTGATCCTATGAGGAAACAAATCATCACAAAACTCCCTTTAAATTCAGTGGAAACTGAGAGCCTGAAAAGTATTTTAAGCATTTTGCTTTAACTACCTTTTTTTTTTTAATTAATTTTTAAGTCAACTTTGAAGCCTTAGTACTACTATGACTTTAACATTCAGGAATAATTGTGCTCCATTTTAACCTTTCACATTTTATTACCAAAATCAAATCCAGGACAATTAGATACCTCCTGACTTTCATTTGTTTTAATATTAAGGGAATGTTCAAAATGACACAAGTCTCAGGGAAAATACTTCAAGCCCTGACTGCTGCAGCACTGGAGTTCTTAACTTAAAAAAAAAATTAAAAAATGCAATAATTCTTTACATTTGGAGACATTTTTAAATAACTGTTACATATATATGCAAAAAAAAAAAACCTAAGAAAAATCAATTAACTACTGTTGTAAATTTAAAACTAAGATAATGTTTTTTCTTATCTTCTTTGGAAATGACACAGGAAATGAAACTTTCTGGAGCAGTGGATGGTTGAGTAAGCAGGTATTGAGGAGAACACCTGTTGCCGAATCTCTGACACATGAGAAAACTACACTCAGATTTTTCCACCTCAAATATCTGTGTACTAACAATTATAGGCTGGTTAGTAGGTTAGGTAATCCTATTTGTATTTAAGATAGATCTGAACATGCCATGTCTTAAATGCTTCAGTCAAAGAGTTTTTACTTTTTGTTGCCCTAATAATGGCAGATTAAAGTAAAACATATATATATATATTTCATACTTGAAATCTCTTTTGTTCATATTCTTTCCCCTTACGTCGGTCTTCAGTAACCTCATATAGATTCAAAGACCAGTAAATGACATGTCAGTTGTCTCTTCACTCATTTTGCTTATTGTGCCTTTCCTAAACATAATCTACAAACTTCTTGGGATTGAAATCATGGCTAAAATTAGTTCTCTGTTGGGTTAAAGGAATTTTGGATTTATATTCTTAGAACTAAAATTAACATAATTTATTACCCAATCAGATCAGAGTAGGATGATAAGAAATAAAACAAATTTTAAAACTCCTCTGTTTTTCCAGGCTCAAGTTTATTTGTGATTTGTGATTCTCACCCAGCATCACAGGGGAATGAGGAATGGGGGTTGTGGTGCATTCATCACACATTGTCTCTGCCGCTCCTTCCTCCAAGAAGGAGGACACACACTTCCAAGCTCCAGTGCAAGTCCTTCCATGGGGTGAAGAACTTCAGGAACAGAGTGCTCCAGTGGGGGTCCACCCATGGGGCTACAAGTCCTTCCAGAAAAGCTGTTCCAGTGTGGGCTTCTGTCTCTATGGGGCCATAGGTCCTGCCAGGAGCCTTTTCCAGCACCAGCTTCCCATGAGATCACAACCTCCTTCAGGTGTCTCCACCTCCTTGAGTGTGTGGTACTCTGTGGGCTGCAAGTGGACTCCACTCTCTACCATCCTCCATGGACTGCAGGGGATAGCCTGCCTTACTATGGTCTTCTTCATGGGCTGTAGGACAATCCTGTTCCTGTTCCTGCAGCACTTTTTCCCCCCACCCCCTTCTTCACTGACCTTGGTGTTTGCAATGTTTCTCACATCTTCTTACTCCCTTCTCTGGCAGCAAAATCTGCTGCTATATATTTTTCACAGAATCACACAATATTAGGAGCTAGAAGAGACCTCGAAAGACCATCCAGTCCAACCCCCCTGCCCGAGCAGGATCATCTAGAGTAGATCACATAGGAATGTGTCCAGATTGGTCTTGAATGTCTCCAGAGAAAGAGACTCCACAACCTCTCTGGACAGCCTGTTCCAGTAATCCATCACCCTCACAGTGAAAAAGTTCCTCCTTTCCCTTCTTAACTGTGTTATCCTAGAGTCACTACCACTGTCACTGATTTGCACTGCCTTGGTCCATGGTGGGTTCATCTCGGAGCCAGTTGGCACTGACTCTCTTGGACAAGGGGGAAGATTCAATCAGCTTCTTACAGAAGCCACACCTGTAGCCCTGCACTGCTACCAAAACCTTGCCATGTAAACCCAAAACTTATCTGTGAGTACTCCATACTCTGATGGTAAGTTTTAGAGAATATTAAGGAAAATTTCTGTTTTCTGTGTTCCCTAACAGCACTGGGCTTTTGAAGTTTTGAGATCTATGTGGACATGAAAAATGAAACATTCACAGATAATTAAAAGTAACATTTTCCTCAAAAAGTGTTAGGGCTGCTTTGGTAGGGGAGGTGGAGTTGATGGTCTCTGGAGGTTCCTTCCAACCCCTACAATTCTGTGATTCTGTAAGTTCTGTGATTCTGCACTCAAACCAACCTGTGCAGAAGGCAAACATATGATCATTTAGCTACTAATAGAGTGTTGAAGAGGTTGAAAAAAAAGCAAGGGAACTGGTCAAACAGGTAATCAGTGAGGATCAGGCATTCAGTTATTTTATTAGAATGCATCCTTCCAAGTTTAGAAACAATAACAACTTAGGATTTTGAGGAACAAAGAGATTCACAAAAAGGTCTCCTGTTGTATTACATTACCAAAAAATGAGCACAAGTATTTCAAATTAAACAGACATCACTTTTTCTGCTTTGAGGGAATTTAATGTAATATTAAGAGTATCTGAAATGACTTTCTATGCTTATAAAAAAACTTCAGATCCCTCTCAGTAAGTCCCAAAAAGTATGATTTCAATGTTGGAACAGCCTTACCCTCCATTTCTTTATGAATCATACTGAAGGAGGAATCCTCAAAGGTATCTGTAGCCTAGCAGAGACTTCACCTGAGCTTTAAATTTTAAGTGGAAGCTTCAAAAGACTGCTGAATATCAATGTGTTTAGTGGATGTGTTCTGCCAATTTTCATCTAAATCAGAATAACCTTAGTCTTTGGGGCTTGTTGTTTTACTGATAGCTCATTATAAATTCCATTATCAACTACTAATAGTGAGATGGATTGTAGTCATTAAATGTAGAGCTCCTCAGCACAGGCCAAGACATGAACATCATAGGAACATTGATAATGCACTTTCAGTCTTGAGCACTGGACTGTTAATTTTTTAAAGGTCTGTCTGTAATTACTCCAAAATCTCTATTCCTACCATTTAATATATGTAAAATCAGGATTTTTTTTTCTCCCTTTATGCATCATTTTACATTTTATTACAATGGATTTCATTCGCCATTTAATCATTTAACCTCTCTCTCATTCTTTGTAACCAGCCCTCATTTTTATTCCCCCAAGTAATTAAGGTATTTATTTAGGAAATTCTCATGGAGCCTAGATTCAATCCCTTCCTCATACAACCTGTATAAAATCATAGGTGGTTTTACCCCAGAAATAAAACAATTCAAAAGAAATAAATGTGAAAGAATTCCCATCATCTTTCCTACAGATGCTGCACCTTCCCAAGGTTTTTCTGTTCCCATGGATGGCCATTATTAAATCATTCCTTCTTCCCCCTCACTGTGCTCTTCAGCAACAAGGATGATGTTGGGTTCTTTAGAAGCAGTGTTTTTTTGCTGGCTGGTGCATGGATGGAGGAGTAGGTGGAAGTGCTATGGGCCTCTTGGATCCCAGCTTTCACAGAATCACAGAATCACAGAATCACAGAATCACAGAAT
>VXBZ01001714.1:666507-686968 GCA_013399135.1 Heliornis fulica | reverse complement strand
GTTTGCCCACCAGGATGCTGTGGGAGACAGTGTCAAATGCCTTACTGTGGTCAAGGTAAACCACATCTACTGCCCTACCATCATCAAGTCTACCTTCAACTTTCAGTGCTTCAACCAGTCCTTCCTTGGTAGCAAGAACAAGATCCAGCAGCGCTCCTCTCCTAGTGGGCTCATTCACCATTTGCATCAGAAAATTGTCATTGACGCCCTGAAGGAACCTCCTGGATTGCGAGTGGTTTTCTCTTTGTATATGTTCAGAAAAGAAATCAAGGGAGAAGCTGTCCTACTCTAAGCTTGTATCTGGAACTATGTCACCCAAATCTCTCATGTCTGCAAGTGATGAAGGTTCTTGATCCCAAGAAGGTTCTCTGTCTCTGAGTTCCCTTTTTCCATATTTGTAGGTCTTGGCGTGATACTCCAGCTAAGGAAGTGTGATGCTTGATATTCTCTGGCAAAATGCTAACTGAAAATTAAAAAACACCCAATTTCTCATCTTTTGTAATCACACTGGATCTGTTTGGGATGGAGCTAATTTTCTTCATAGCAGTATGGTACCGTGATTTAGATTTGTGACTTACACAGTGTTGATAACATAAGTTTTAGCTACTTTCTGAAAATGATTGCTTACAGTGAAGGTTTTCACCAGTCAGGCGTAGTTTGGGTGTGTTCAAGAGTTTGGGAAGGGAAACAGCCACAGCAGCTGATCCAAACTGAAAAAAAAAAAAAAAAAGAGATATTGCACATCAAATAACATAAAACTGAGGGAGTTCTTCCAAAGTAGCTGTTGCTTGAAGACTAGCTGGACAATGGTCTGCTGATGGGAGATGGTGAGTGATTGCCTTTGCATCACTTGTTCAGTTTTTTTTTTTCTTCACTTATTAAAATGTCTCTATCTTGACCCATATGTTTTTCTCACTTTTGCCTTTAGGATTGTCTTCCTCATCCTGCTGGGAGCAGGCAATTGGCTGGGGGTTCAGCTGCTGAGGCAGCTGGGTAAGCCCTCCACAATGATTCAAATAAATGTGAAAAATTTTCAGTACCATATGTCCTGCATTTCAGCTGTGATATCAATAATACTTTGACATAAATGTCCCCAACTCACCAAAGTAATTCTTCTGGTCTGTGTGGCCTATATGTCCTTCTTCTTTCTCAGAGCATGTGAGCCACACAGGACAAAGGCAGGGTGCTCCCTACCACAGTCACCTCCTCTTTGATATTGTTTTCCAGATGTTAGAACCTTGGTGGTGTTCTTTTGCAGAGAGGTTTCAATGTGAGTCCTCTCTCCCCTCCTGCTGAAGGAATACTCACCCATTTCCATTTCACATGGATATTCACTTAAAGAGGGAAAGGGTGCAGAAAAAAAACCCAAACTGTGCTTTCCCTCATTCTCTGTGCTCTCTTGCTACGTCTTTCCAGGGACTTTTGCTCACTGGATCAACACTTAATCATGCCAGTGAAAGGCACGTGTGTAGCTCAAATTCTGTGGAGAAGGAACTGAACAAACATTGAAGATCATAAACAGTGATGGCAAATATTACAGTCCTAACTAATTAATTCCATTCTATATAGAATACATGAAGACCAGTGATGAAGTCTTTGCAGATACAGTTACTACAGATGATGTATATGTACTAAATACGATTTATTTTTGAACATAAATAAACATGAGACTACAGATTTTGCTTGATGCAGTGAAGAAAACTTGTCAGGTAGACTAGTTTAGTAACTGGATGTATTGCTGTGATCTGTCTTCTGGAAGGAGTTATAGTAGATGTTTCAATGATCTCTGCTGGTCTTAATCTCCATTAATGCAGTTTTATGCAAGTCCAATTAGTTGTATCCATGCCCAAGACAGTTTTTCTTTTTTATATTTTTACTCTCCTTTCAACCAGAATCCTACTCTTGCTGGTTGATCCCAAATTATTTGGATTTCTGAAGTAGTTTTTGTGAAGTTTAGTAGTTCTCCATCCCTTCCAGCAGTGGTTCCTTGTCCTACCTCCTGAATGACAACGGCTGCATGCAGATTAAAAGAACCAACATAATAAACTATGTGATGGGGAAAGAGATATTCTGGCTTAAAAATGAATTTTAGTCCCTTGCTTTGGTCTCTGTTCCACCTCCAACCATAGCTCACTGCCTTTCTCCTCCACAGCACACAGGGTGTTCCAGATGGTAACAGGGTAATGAAACACACACAGGTCCTGTAGTTCTCAAAACACAACTCTAGGAAGCAAAATGGTCCCACTGCTCTAATGAACATAGGGCAAGATGACAGTTTGGTAGAGAATTCATCTTGTTTTCAAAATTATGCCTGGACATTAGAACCTTTGAAAATATTAGAAAATATACTGGAATCTTCAGAAAGATTTATTATTTTACTAAAACTGCAAATGGAGCCAATAAGATATTAGCACTTAAAAAAGAAACAATCATGAAAGCGTTGAATCCACTTGACATACAGTTTTCTATTGAGGTGTGAATGAATGACTATAACAGGGTCTTTTGGAGTTTCAAGCTGAAAAGTACTCTGATTTCTGTTTAATTCCCAAGTCATGTATGTGTGCTTAGGCAAAGACAGTTGGTACATCACTAACCAGATCTGCCAACATATTTTAGCTGACCTGTAAAGTAAATTGCATCTTGTATTCATTTAGTCACTGGGTTTGGTCTCTTTTAAATTATAAAACTACATCTTGGACAAAACATTGTGAGACTATGTCATGAATTTAGTTCACAAATTCACATCAATAGTTGTTTTTATCAGTATTAGATCAGTCCTGGAAGTTTGCCTTACAAATGTAAACCCCGTGACAGAGTAACTGTTTTTATATCCATTAAAAATAACTCAGAAAATTTGCAGTAAGAGATCATCCTAAATTGATTGTATTTTTCTTCTATAAGTAAGTTTCTGAGTCAAGTGATATAAATCAGAAATATTTCTGTCAGTCTGGGAGCATTAAGGTTTCACAGGTCCAAGTGGTGGGTTCAGTACTATCTCTTAAATATTTGTGTAGCAACCAGCCAGTTTGTTATGCAGGTTAGGAATTCCAAAATGTTGATCCCTCTGTGCCGAGGGCTCAGTGAAGCCATGTTCAGTGATTCTCATAGATCTAAGGATGTCACTACTGGCGTTTAGAAGTGATGACTGGGCTCAGTTTTCATTAATGATTAAGGACCTCAAGCATTTGAATTGCATTTCTTTAGCAATCTGAGACTATTCCTTTGTTTGTAGTGCATCATGTACATGTCTTCAGAACTCTATTTGCACTATCTGCTTGTCCAGAGAGCTCACGTATCTTCCAAATAATGAAGGTTTTCCTCCCCACTTAGGTTTCCAACAGAATAATCTCATATATTAAGTTATCTCTCCCTTGTTGAAGGAAGGCTCTGAGGTGGACAGAAATTTGCTCATGTTTCCTACTGCCCTTCTTTCACTGCAGCATGGGGTGGCTTCAGTGGCACAGTCCTCATTCCTCTGCTCTAGCCAGTTGCTCACACATTCCCTGTGGTCATAGCTGTGAGTAGGAGAGCAGGCCAAGGTGTGAATGTGGTGCATGGATAGTTGTGTTATGACCCAGATTCTCTTGAGAATTTAATTATTAGATTAGCCAAGATATATATAATGAAAATTAAAATCCAAGCTGATACTCTTGTCATAAATTAGAGTAGGAAGATTATGTGAGCAAAATATTTTAAGTGTATATATTTTCCTTCTTCTCAGAATTTAGATGCCAAAATGTAATCTAAGATTTTAAACACTAGTTGAGTTTCTGGTTTTTGTCTTTTTAGATCTGAATTGTAAAATGTCTTTAAGATGCTGTATAGAGTTTTGAGGTTTACTTTCTCAAAAGAGTAGTTTGTTTTATAAAAATCTTATCAAAGTGAATCCTGTGACCTCCTGAAAGACTATTTTTGCAGTAGAAAAGGAGTTTATATTCAGAATTGATTTTTCATATAATAAGTCCTTCTTTTTGTCTGACACTGAAAGGAAATTTGTTATTTCCTGGCTATGTTGTTGTAGCTGATCTCCATGAAATCTCTGCAACAGGTAGATGATGTACAGCACTGAGTGGGAGCTCAGAAGACTTGGCCTCCTTCACACCTTCCTGAAGACTTCTTGTGCCTCAGCTTTCCTATTTGTAAAGATAATTACATTGCATACCTTAGTAAAATGATTTGATATCTACTTCCCAAAAACTAGTGAATTACCAGGCTAAGATGGAGAACATTGATTTTTCAAGGCATTGTTTGCATTTGTTTCGTTATTAGTCTACTAATATGTCATACATGAAAAAGAAATTAAGATAAACATAGAGAATTTTGTCTTTTTAGACCCCCCCATCTGGTTTCCAATAAGAATCTCACTGATTTAGTGATTAGTGAGAGTCTGAAATTTATCCCGGTATGCTACATTTTATGAATATTAAAAATAAAAAGCACAATGAAATATATATCCAGAGCCTCCTATAATTTTATACTCTCTAGAGTAAATATCAGTATTTATTACCTGTTTTGAATAATTAAATTATTATCATTATTTCCATAGCAGAGAAAATGTGGAAGAATCATTTTACAGAGCCTGCTCTACATTGGCTAGTGTTCAAATGAAGGCAATTTTCCTGCCTTTTTTAGACTAGGATTGTATATAGGGTCCACTTTGATTAAAATATTTAGTGGGAAGACTTTTTACAGGTAAATTTGTGTACTCAGGAAACATCCCATAGAAGAGTTTTATTCTCTTGCTATTCAAGTGGTACAGAAGATGCTTTCTTTCCACCTGTAGTATAAACTGCCCATCCATTTTTTACTCTAAGCTTTGAAAAAGCAGATTCATTTATCATTTTGACTCTTTAGGCTTACAAGTCAGCAAAGTAGATTTTGAACACCTCTTACATTTTTTTTTGCCCTTCCTGTTTTTGAAAGACAGATATAAGTACTAAGCTGAGCACAAATAAAGACAGACTTTCTCCAGAAGCACTTTACAGGTAAACACTTGAATGACCAGATGTTCTAGGAAATCCAGATGTTTGGAAGAAGTTGAATGAAGAAAGGGTGATGTCTCAGCTGAAGCTAAGCATGAATGGTTTTACTAAAATAAGCTACTAAATTTAGCCCGGGTGGCTCAAAAAAGTTCCCTTTTTAACTGAAGATTTCTCACTATTATCTTTTGGGGACTCATTCAGCTCATAAAAGGTCACATGAGCTGCTCTGGAGACCTCCAATTCCACTTATTCACCAAGTGAGCTTCAAAGAATGCCAGTGTTTCTTACTTCTAACTAGGGGTGGAACACTTCTGTTGTGAGAATAACATCTATGCCCTTTCCTTTTGTTAATCTCTTCTTAAACACAATCAAGGGAGTGAAAACTCTTGTTGAGAATCTCAAGTTGTCTGTGGACAATCTTATTACATACAGTGGCTGCATGTTTCTACTGTACTCAGGCAAAACTGTATTCCAAAATCTATCAGATTAAGCCATTGTTTGGTTACTCTTAAAATGAAGCAGCAGTTGATGGTTCTTTCTTTTTTTTCTGTCAAAATTCACATTGCTGGTCAAGAACATAGCAATAATGCAAGAATTTGGGCATTGCTCTGAATTTGAACTAAACTCAAATTTTGATGCAAATCTCCTGATATTCATTCATAACATTTCTGTTGAGTCTTATTCTGTAGGTGTTGGGAGTCTAGTTTCCCCCTTCCTCAGTGTAATTTAATACTGGTTCAATCTTGGTGTATATCTGTGACTTCAGCACTGCAAAATTTTTTGGATGTGTTCTGGGAAGTCAGGTCTCCTCCTGAAATATATATACATGTAAGTTGTACAAACACAATTAGAGACGAATATACTCTACATTCAGATTAGAGCAGGTGTGATTTAAAAAAAAAAAAAGATATACACCTTTTTGACTTTTTGGCATATCACTGCATTAAAAACAGTCAGAAGCCTGATTGTTTTAAATTTATTTCATAAATTGTTTTAAATCAATTAACATTTTAAAATCAAATTAACATTAACATTTAGAGAAGAAGTACCTTTTAATGATGAAAAATCTGCCAAAAACAAAGTTGCAACTAATTGTTTTTAACTTCTAAAACACTTTTCAGGGCTGTGTTATGAGTGAAAAACCCTTACATACAGAGGTCTCCAAGGAACCGCCATTCATTAATGTTTTAAACAGATGCTTCACTGAGCAACATATTTAATTAAATCCACAACAGTTGTGCTTAAATAAGACAGATTTTTACTAGAGCAAGCATAAAGTTGAATTCACAGCAACAATTAGCCAGTCTTGTTTGTACGGTGTGTTCTATCAAACTGGTGGAGTGGCTTTTCAAAGACATTAATTTTCGTGTTAATCATCATTAAAAGCCCCAAAACAAAGCTTAGGATCATAGTGTGCTTGCAGCCACTGCATGAAAATTGTAGGTGTCTATTCTTTCTCTAAGGTCTGATGCTATTTTCATGGGACTTAGTGGGAACAAGACTGAGCTTTTGTAGGTGTTCATGATACATGTATATGCATATATAGTTTTTATAAAGGATTATATGTAGATAGATAGATAGATAGATAGATAGATAGATAGATAGATAGATAATTGATAGACAGATCAATCATGTTTTGTGAAGATCATAAACAAGTGTATGGCACAGTTGCTCCTATTATAAACAAACAAGTAGGAACCACTTGTTCTTGGCTTCTGTATGTAACCAATAGGAATGCTGAAAGGATCTATACCCAAAACCATAAACCCTAATTATACTAAATATCTTATTGGTATAACCAGGACTAGGGTACACAAGGACACCTTCACTTCCCTCAGCTCTCTGCCACAGGAACCTCATTAGGTTCAGTGAAACTGCTCTAGAGTAACACAGGAATCGAATTGGTGGCATAACTGGGTTTATCTAATGACCTCCGTAGAGTGCCTCTAGTGCAAATGGCATCTAATAACATTAAGATCCCTGTGTGCAAAGATTCCTTTGAGAATGTCATGTAAGACAGCATATTGTCTTATATTCCTTTGACATTTTAATAAAGTTCCTTGGAAGAAGCTATCTTCTTTCTCCTCAAAAGGCACAAGGTCCTTAATTTTTTCTGTAATGATGGAAGTTTAAGGACTCTGCGTGGAGACTGCAAATTCAGGGAGAAGGCTGTGCGTCATCTGCTGTAGTGTTGTGGTGTGCAGCACTCTGCAAACCACAGGAACCGTCAGAGACATATGAGGATTTCTTTATGGCAAGAAAGGTTAGAAACAGTTGCAGATGTTGTTCTTTTATGTAGTCATCATTCTTTAGTGTTTATGCATTTATGGTGTAAGACACACTGCAATGCACACTTGTGTCCTTGAGGAAATCTTAATGTTAATTTATGTCAACATTTATGCAAACAAGAACTGCCTAGTCTTAAGGGCAGTAAATAAAGACACCGGAGATTCTGTCCCTGCTCTGCATCAGGGACTGTTGACTCCTTGTGACAACAGAGGGACAAATGTCTCAAGCTTTCTTGATTTTCCTAGTGCCTTCTAACCCAATTTTTTGCTTCTCTATAATTTGGCCTGTGTTTGGTGAAAGAAATTTTGTGCTATGCAAATGCAATCTATTTTTGTTTTGATGACTGAGTAACATTGTAATGCAAATGATAACATTCTCTATTTCATTAATAGCACCGTGTGCATTATTTAATTTATTGAACAATAAATAACCAATCAAATACTACATTTTTTAGTGTGGTAGAAATAAATGGTGATATACTACCATATCTCTGATAAAAGGGATTGCTGTCAAAGTAGTTGTTGCAACACAGCATGATAATACTGAACATAGAACAAAAAATTCTTATAGTTAACCTACATATTTATTTTTTTAAGCACAGCAGAAAACCTGCTTTTCTCCATTCCAGGGCAACATCCTATCAGATTTTGCTACAAAATAATTGCGTTGTCTGGTAAAATGACTGAGTCGTTGCCCATGACAAAAATCTTTGTTCTTTTGGGAACTTGTGGAGAAATTTTGCCCTGGGTGAAATTCTCAGTTTTGCTTAATCATTTTTTGTTGTTGATATTATCTGTTTTCATAAGAAATACCCAGAATGAGAATGGTAGCCGTTTCACGGTTTCCACAGCTCAATAAATGTCTGACATTTTGATAGCTTGTGCTCCAAACAGTAAAATTCAACATTTGATATTTTCTCAAACTGTTTACAAAGTTCTAGAGAAAGATGAGGACGTTATTTTGCAGTTTTGACAGCTTTCCTTTTGATTGTTAGGCTATAATTATGAAATAGCACATATTCCAAAGGGGAGTTAAAATGAGCTACCTTTGAACACACAGAAACAGGGGAGCATGTTCTCCTTTCGTCTTTCACTCCATCATTAGCCTTCTCAGTGAAGTAAAATTCAAATTAAAAAGGAGAATAATGAAAAGTGTGAAGACTGCCAAGAGAGTTGCCATGGTTTTAAAGCAGTTGTAGCCAACGAAGCCAGAAAAAAATCAACACAGGAGCAACATTAAGAAGACTAAGGAATGGTCCATAATACTATATGGGATATCTGTCAGTATTCTGACCCACTGAAAAATACAGGGCCAGGTCCTAGCCTCATTCAGATTTGATGGCAAAAATCCCATTTACTTCAATAACACAGGATTGGAACTTCTATTTGGAATAGGATTATTATAATTATTTTAGTTGGCTGAAGTTCTTGTTTTCATATTTCTCATTACTTGGATGTAAAATGACTTTTCAACAATAGATATAGTATACTGTAGCAGCAGTATTCTTGTTAATAGTAGGAGGTGTCAAAGAATTCGCAGACGACAGATAATTACTCTTTTCTACCTGCAATTGTTACATCTAATTTTGTGAAGCAACACTGTGTTTTCAAGCTATGCCATGTTTCCCTCTACCATACTGGATGCCTGTGCATATAACTGAAGGGTCACAGATGTTTAAGTGCTGTTTCTGTCATATCTGTAAGTTGAAGATCCACATGCTGGAGCGTCTCTCCTTTGAGACAGTTCAAGTTATTCAGCCAGGAGTGGAGAAGGCTCTGGGGAGATTTATAGAGGCCTTCCAGTACCTGAAGGGCTCTACAAGAAAGATGGGGAGGTACTTTTTCGAAGGATATGTAGTGATAGGACAAGGAGGAATGTTTTTAAGTTGGAAGGGGATAGATTTAGATGGGATATTAGGAAGAAATTGTGAGGGTGGTGAGTCACTGGAACAGGTTGCCCAGGGGAATAGTGTCTGCCCCCTCCCTGGAGGTGTTCAAGGCCAGGTTGGACGGGGCCTGAAGCAGCCTGTTCTAGTGAGGGGTGTCCCTGCTTATGACAGGGGGATTTGAACTCACTGATCTTTAAGGTTGCTTCCAGCTTTAATCATTCTATGATTCCGAGATTACTCCTATATTAATGATACTCCAATAACTGCCCAGTAGACTGCATTTCACTGAGCTAGTTTATAGGCCAGGGCACAGTATAGCAAGAAAAACAAAAGACATATTAAAGAGCAGCTCAGGAATCAAAAGATGTCACAGATAGAAGAGGTTAACATTGCAACTTGGCTTGTGATTGGGTTTTATTAAAATTGCATTAATAATTAATAATATAATATATTAAAATTATCTTTATCACTGGAAATATTCATCATAAAATAATGAATGGACTGAGGCATCTAAAGAAGTAGCTTCTTTTGTGAACCTGTTGCCTCTGGAACTTGTTGCTATAGAGATTATTATCATTATTATTATTATTAAATCTATTGTCAATGCTATTTATTATTTATATTGCTCTCCTGCGGTGTCTGCAAACAAAATTAGTATTTCCATCTATTTTTCTGGGTCATCATGCTGTATACCTCTACGAATCAGTCAAATTGTTTAATAGAAATTAACATTTCACTAAGCAATAGCAATAATGCCTATGAGTATGGTCAGTCACACACTGCTTCCCACATTAAATCCAAATGGGAAGATTTGATAAACAAAACTACTTGGAATAAAACTTCGTTGTTATGCCAAGCACTTCCTGACCTACTAATTAAAGGGTCAATTGAATTTACTGGATTTAATTTTTTACTAGGAAAGCAATTTTGATAATTTTTAGTCTATTTAAAAAAAATGTGAATAACTGCTCTGGTTATGTATATTGAAGGATCATATTTTAGAAATACAGACATAATTCAAAACAGATGGGCTCTGGAGTGTGCCTCTGTACACAACCTTTTCAAAACAGGTTCAATCAGTTCCATGGTATTTACGCTGCACTTTCCTGTAAACCACAGCAGGCTTGAATAATTGAGGTGACTGACATTACAGGGTTGCTGCAGGCGATTGCATCCCTTGGATGACTGAGGTGACCAAAGATCCTCAAAGAGAGAAAGGACTCCAGCTAATTTGGGCAAACCAGGCAGTTCAAGTGCCTGCAAAACCTGCAAGACCTGGACGCCTTGAGTCACTGAACTGGCTGCAATGACCCAGCCACTCAACCTACTTCATGCAATCCACACTCTTCTGGTTGCGATGACAGAAACAGTTAAACACAGAAACTCCTCATTTCCATCCATAGAGGGAAACTGCAGCACAGAGATTGCTAAAAAAGATCTGATACTTGTTAAACTTACTTGGAGCTTTAAAAATCCTATCCTGGAGTTGCCTAAGGCTTTTTGGTGTGGTCTCACAGAAAAACTGTCACTAAAGATAATAGAAATAATTAGTGAGAGATAGAAATTGTTAATTTCTCTGCTGAAGGATCAGCACTTTGACTCCGACAGGATGATGATACCCCCACAGACACAGAGACCTTCAGCAGGAGAAGGGCAGGGGATAACCCAGGGACAGTGAATGCTGCTGACAGTAGACACAGTCGAAATGAGACCTTGGAGACTGCATAAATCCAAGCTACTGATGGGCCTAGTGCAGAAGCATTTTTGGTGGTACTAGTGGAGAAAGAGAAAGATGTGATGAGTGGATGCAACTAAAAAATCCAATGTGCTGTTTTAGTGTTTATTTCTAGTTATTTTAATTTTGGCTTTTCTGTGACCAAAATGTAACAGGGCCTAGGAAAGAAGTCCAAATGGCGTTCTGAATGAAATATAATAATTTTCATTTCCTCAAGCCAAATGTATATTTAGCCTTGCTACAATAAATCTATAATTGTAGTGATGGAAGCAGTGAATAGATATTGTAATCAAAGTGCATATTTATGAAATGATAAATTAACTATTTCCAGAAGCTCGTGCCTCCAGCTCAGTACAACGAATTTTTGAAGTTCCAATGGTTCTGGACACTGGACAGCTCCTGGGTTTGTTTCATTTTTGCTTTTTTGCTTTTTTTCTTTTCCCCCAGCCAGAACAACAGAATGGGCTTCGGTCATGAGAACTAGTGTAATGGTGAAAAAGCAGAGCAGTTCTAGCAAAGTCTGCCCCCTAGTTTACCCTTTTATATTGCACCAAGCGCTGCACTTTATACCCAGTGCTCTGGAAACAGCATTCCCTGGAAATACATTGGATTATTACTTGTTCCATAGCTTCCTCTTCTCTGTATTGCTGCTTAAGATGATAAAAATAATCACATACTGTATATTTATCTGTCTACCTTCCTAATATAAAAAATAGCAGTTATCCATTAAAATATTAAATTTTTTTTTTCAGTATGAAGCAGACATTTTAGACTAAGGTCATTGAGACTTACAAGTATTAAATCATTAAGGGGAAGTTTCCTCTATTACACTGTGGGATATGTAGTAAAATAGCAGCCGATCACCTCTGGGGAGATGTTAAACAGTCTCCACTCTCACTGAAACCATTGATTTGTTTTGGGTTGGTGTGGAATTTTTTACATCTGTTCAGTTTGTACATCACAGTCAAAGGAAGTAAGAATAGTGTAGGTGTGACATGCAAAGATTAGTTTTCCACCCAGAACTGTCAAAAATAGAAAGTTTTATTCATGTGTGCAAACCTTTCATATTATAAATAATTCCTTTATCTTATTATCCAGTCACAACTGGGACCTGGTTTGCTCTTCTTCTCCTTTGAGTTTGATAAGAATGTCTCATATGAAAAATAAGCAAATGTTCTATCGGAATGGTCTGATGATATAACTGTAAGCTGAATTTTTAGTGTCTCAACTCCTGGAACCATGAATGTACCGAACTTTTTATTAAATATCTTCTTTCACAGCTTGGATGTTCTCTGTACTGAAAGCTGTAATGAAATTCAAGATGTGCATGCAGAGCTGAACAGCCTGAAGTGAATTTGGTTGTGCAAGAAAGGTTTATGATGAGGGAGGATGAGAATGAATTAACACTGAAATTGTATTATATCATGTAGGAGGAGTATACTTTAATTGACCTGTATATGAAAAACAAATAAATGTTAATAGACTTATTTACTGAAAGATATAATTTGTAGAATATCTTCATCTGCCTCTAACATCTACATTATATTCAAAGACCTATGGTTACAGTCTTCTTTATTTCTTCCCTTTCAACATAACAGAATCAATCAGGCTTCAAACCACACCAGGCGATACTGTGATAAGCATCAGGGTGTACCCACACACTGCAGCAAACATTAAAGGGGTTGAAGGCATGAGCCTGGGATGGCTTTAACACCCTGTGCAATCTACCAATTCCTCCAGGGTGTTAGTGTCAGGAATATGGGAACTGGCAATCAAGTCTTTTAAAAAACAAACACAGAAGGAGTTGTATATTAATACATATCTATCTATACGTATATGTCTGAGAGCTATAATGGCAACTGATCTTTCAGGCATTCAGAGTCATGGATAAGATATTGATGATATGCAATGTTTTATTTATATATTTGTCAAGGTATTTAATTCCATTTTTTATTTATTTGCAATAGTGGCTCCATGGTGTTCAGAGTAAGTTCCTTCTTCAGACACTTGTATATGAATTGTAACACTGCAGCCTTGACACTTTTCTGGGCTGTCCCTTCCCTTTCCTGTTTCACTTACAGCTCTAGGCTCATGCTGTTCTCCATGCTCTGCTTCCACTCATGCCGTTCATAGTGGCCTTCCAGCACCTGAAGGGGTCTACAAGAAAGCTGGGGAGCGACTTTTTAGAAGGGCATGTAATGATAGGACAATGGGGAATTGTTTTAAGTTGAAAGGGGGTAGATTTAGATTGGATATTAGGAAGAAATTCTTCACTGTGAGGGTGGTGAGTCACTGGAACAGGTTGCCCAGGGAAGCAGTGGCTGCCCCCTCCTTGGGGGTGTTCCAGGCCAGGTTGGATGGGGCTCTGAGCAGTCTGATCCAGTGAGAGGTGTCCCTGCCCATGGCAGAGGGGTTTGAAATTTGATGATTTTAAGGTCCTTTCCAGTCCTAATCATTCTAATGATTCTATGATTCTATGCCACTCCTGGGCTTTGCAGATCTTGTTCAGGAAGGCCCCTGTTTCCCCATCATTATGTCCACAGTCACGTCACTCCACAGGGAGACACTGGAAACAATTTTTATCATGGATTTACCTCAGATGATAATATAGTCGTCACTATAGCCTACAAGGACTTTAATGATAGCAGGAGCTTCTGTACACCAGACAAAGCCATAATGAAGCAAACTGGCTGCAAGCTAAAGGCAGCTAAATTAAAAAAAAAAAAAATTAGAACTCCTTAATTTTATTTCTTAATGGTGTAGGTAATTAAGCAAGTAGAGAACTTGCCTGATGTTGTGGTAGGTTTGTTGTTTTTTTTTTTTGTTTGTTTGTTTTTTTGTCACATCAGATCTTTCTTTGAAAAACCAACACAGTTCTAAAAGATACTGTAGCTATTATACCACAGAAATTAACTTGCTGTGTCTGTTTCTTAGAGCAAGGGCTTGTGTCATTGAGGATGAAACCTGGATGTTCACAATGGTCCTTCTAGCCTCAGCTGTGAATTTATCATCAGAAAGTACCTAGTCACCATTTAACAGCTCTCCAGTTCTGTTGAAGTATATTCTTTCTCCTGCATTTATCTGCAGGACATGAAGAGTGTTGGAGAAAAAAAGTCATGTGTAGGAAATGCTTTTCAGCAGATATAGTTATTCCAAACAATATCACATGAGCAGAATAAAACTATTCATTAATATAAACATTTCTGCTTATTTTTCATAATGTTGCCCATACTGTGACAATCATGAAATTACATATAAGCCAGGGATAGCTTATCTACATTTAAGATTATGATATTTCATGACTTACATCTGTACACCAAAAATAAAAAATAAAAAATTCCCCCCAAAACACCCTCCCCAATAGTTGAAGCTTATTTTCCATAGGAAAACCCAACCCAAAAGCCCCCAACAACCCAGAACCAAACCAAAAACCAAACCCAAACACACAAACCCCACGAAAAACCTTCATACCAGTTAAATAATTAAAAGCTTATAATGCATCTCAAAATGTTAGATTTCCACACTGCCACACCTTAATATAGCCAGTATCTTCTGTTTAATTAAAGTATATGTTCCAGAAAGACATCAACTGGAAGACACTAACATGGATCAAAGGCACTGACTGTAAGAATTCAGACATGCAGATGCCTTCCCTCATTAACTTGTTTCAGTGACTAATCAATTAAAAGTATATGTTTTTCTTGTACTGCAAGTCTCTCCTAGCCACTGGTTTTATAGTTCAGCCACTGTTTCTTATTAGTTTTATTCCTGTTCTCTCTAATCTAGTATCTTTGCATGTATATTATGACACTGTAAACAATGATGTGGTTTATGGGCAGCTTCAGAAAGCATTTGAAATCTCCATTTTGCTTTTGAATTTTGTGATAGCTGACTACAGAAAATCTTTATTCTCCTGAAATAGAGAATTTTCACATTTCCTATTTTCATCCTGAAATCATGGGATTTGCAGTCCACTTGCACTAGTAACTTTTGGCATCAGAACTTTATGCAGACACTGCATTGAATTTCGCTGAAGATAGATTTGAGTAGTAAAAGTTATGAATCTTTTCAACAATGTCAACTTTTGATACTTCCCTATCCTTGTTCCACCTGCACCAAGCAGAGATGCAATGTCAGTCCTTCTTTGGTCAGTGCCAGACTGATGGCACTCACGTTCCTAATGATCGCAGACAAGAGAGAAAACTCAGCATAGCCCCTCATGGCTCTGCAGCAGCTGAAGGAGCAGTGACCTCAAATCGATCGATCCCCACGTCACATTTCTCACCGATGGTCACCAACGCAACACTGCTGTACACCAGGGCGGTGGTGCTTTGGTGGTGATACAGCTTTTAATCTACTACCACAACTAAACAGCTATCTAATGCAATTTTTTTTTCAATAATTTACCATAAAACACATAGCTCTACTCAAGAGGAAAATGGTATCATGTTCATTATATTCTCTGGCATATCACAGCTTTAATCAATCTTGCTTTAGTCAGAATATGAGGTAATGTACAGAAGTGCTTTCTGATCTATTGTGATAGTTTGTATAACTTTTTTCTATACAGTTTAGTAATACTCATATATTTCCTGATGTTTTCCTCTATCCCAACCCCATGATTTACTTGTCCCTTAATATTTTAATGAATAAATCCCATGATGGAGTAATTCACTGAATATGTGAGAAAAAAATCCTTAATGGAAAGAAAATGCATGAATATTGCATAAATTCCATAGATTTGTTTCATGTCCTGATAGCACCTTTATTTGTACTAGATGGGGCCTCATGAACAGGGATAGTCAAGATGAAACCAAGCAAAATATGTTCAGGGCACCATAAACTTTTCAGACCCAAATGCTGGTGTCAATTACTTGTATACAACTCCCAGTCATGTCAATGGAAGTTTCATTAACATATCTGAAAACATATGATGTCCTTTATCATAACAAGGGAAAACATGAACCAACAAAGTTTTGATGAAACCAGAAACTGGAGCTCATGAGAGGAACAACCTGAGGACTGTTTGTCCAACATCAAGCACAAACAACTTGCCAGCATTACTCTGTTGTTTAGCAGTGAGTGAAGATCTCTAAAAATGTCTCTGCTTTTCTATGGTTTTACTGTATATCTTGACAGGGATAAAAATCACATCTGAAATATTCTGATTGTTCAACTGGGTAATCCTTACTTATTGGTAGTACAAGGATACACAGTGAAGTGCAGAGGGTTTGAAGACATGGGCACATGTCTTGCCAGAACATATTTCACACTTTGATGCCCACCCAACTCTACCTGGAGACTGATGAGTGACCTCTCTCTTTTCCTCTCCATGTTTCAGTGTGTGGGTCCATACCTGTGGGTATGGGCAGCATCACCCGCACAAGCAGGTTATATGGATCCACCCTACAAGCTTTTGACATCCCACTGAGATTTGGTGGACAGAATACACAGGCAGTTTCTCCTGGAGGCAATTCACATTATATTTGAGCTGAATCACTCTCTTGAGGCACCCGGTTCTCTTCTGGACAAGGAAACTAAATTCCTAAAAGAGGCACCACAGTTTGGACACTAGAACTTGGACTAGTGAATCTAGAAGTTAATGCTTTCAACACTACAGTTTTCTACCCTATTATCATCTATAAAATCATGGTATATACAGTGTATGGATGGATATCTGAGCTGAAAATAAATTAACTATACATTAATTGCTGAAACAAATTATAAAGCTTCTTGGAGCACCAGAGAGAGTAAGTCTTTCTGTTAGTCTGGGCTTGAACTCTTCTTGATGACTCGACTAGTCCTCCTGAACTCCTCATTCAGTTCCCTCTTTGACAGAAGGGAAATTCTAGTCCTACATGTTAATAGAGCAATTGGAGAAATTACACTAGGCTCTGTGGGTGAGGAAACTGCTTTAATGCTGGCAACACTTGCTTACTCAGCAGCACATGCAGTCAATGCATTTTACTAATTGTCTATTTTTTTCTGCACTCTTTGGCTGTAGAGACTTTGTCATGAGACAGGCCAGATGGCAGAGACATCAGCACCTGTAATTAAGAGAGAAATAAATGCTGCAGCATCATGGCTTTACCCCTGCCCCCATTTTTATTTTTTTTTTTAAATCCTGTTGGCTCTGCTTATGGGCTCTGCAGTTAGTGACACCAAGCTGTATTTTAAATGCTGAATTTCTTAAAAGAACCCATAACTTTTGTAACATGGCTCCCAGGAATCAATTTTCATTTCCTAATTTAGCTGATGACAGACTTGGGAAGGCCTCTTCTGAGATTCCCTTCTTATTGCACATAAAGAAGAGCATGTATTTAATGTAACCAGCCGTACAGCAAGGTTTAAACAGAGTTTGAAGGCAGTCAGTAATGAAATTCTGTAGATACAGCCCCAGCTGATACATAACACCAAAGAACCATTTACCAGATTCAAATTTCTATCAAATTTCTTCTTCCTTTTTTAGGTAAATTGCAATTATCTCTTGGGACATTTGTTCTGGATTTTGTTTAGTTTTCTTAGAAAGCAGGGAATTACATTGCCTCTGTCATAAACCTGATGAATTTGTGTCTTGATTCTTAATGTGGGATAAAAACACACACACTGCCACTATTTCCAGCCACTTCCTGATGAAAAATAAAGGCTTTAACCAATCCAGTATAAATTTGTGAGACTGACTGATAGCACCGAGAAAAGAATTTGTAAGATCAAGGGAGAAATTATTCTCAGTCCCTGAGTATATTTATTTTTGATCAAAAAGCCTGAATATACACATTCCCTTTTGAGTTCTGAAGTCTATACATAAGAACCTGCTATAACACCAGCACATTAAAACACCTAAGCCGTTTACATTAGTATGCAAACTGTTTATTCAACTGAATGTACTACATATAGGATGTTTATATACCTCGCTCTGTTTATATAAGCCGTTATTTGGTTTAAGCAGAGAAGAACCAGTTAAAACTTACATGAGACAGTGTGTTGACAGTCTGGGTTTTCTTTTCCCTTTAAATCTTCCTTAAATAGGTGTTCCTTCTCCTCTGTACATGACTTATAGCAGCAAATGCACAAAAGAAATATTTTTTTTCCTGTCGACCTATGCCTACAAGACCACTATGTCCTAGAAGTAGGATTTTTCTTTCCTCAAGTATCTCTCGCTTAGTGTGGTAATACAATGTCAGTCCAGCATATGCCTTCAGCTGCTGGCAGCTTTTCATTTTGCTATCACTTAGGCTGCTCATCCATGACGTGAAAACTCCCATCATACTGAACTCCATTATCCAAATGAGATGGGGCAGGGAGAGAAACCTTAGTTTCTCCTTTTCTGTGTGCAGCTTGTAGGCAGTAATGTGGACACAATGAACTTATTGGAGTTGGGAGTAATGATGTGAGATTGTTCACACCATTACTTTAGATGGAAATTGAGTCTGTGCTGTCTACACTGAAGTCTTCTTGAGGCTCTCTATTCTGCTTTATTTTAATTCTCTTTGCCTCAAGGATAATGAATATGAAACTTTGCAAAGACCTTTCCAGCCAGCAGTCATTCCTAAGCATCAGTTATATAACACTGGGATTTTTGCCTTTGAGAAAGTTGTTTATTTATTTGCATTATTTTTCTAGTATACTAATTATGAGCTACCCTGTCTACCATAACACTCTGGAGCAATCATTTTAAAGTTGAAACCTAGTAGAAGGAGCTTTCATTTAATAAAATTTTCATTGCACATGAATTACAAATTAAGAGCTTGATTCTCTCCTCTTCACTTATCATACATTGTTACTCCAGGCTTTTCTTCTTCATCAGTGAGCTTTGGAGTTAACTTCAGCTCTTGTTCCAACCAGCAGTTGGAACTTTTCAGTGATACCATTTTACTGTCATCTTGTGTTGTGTGCTAACACAGATCACAGAGGTGGTCTCAGACCCCATCACCTTTAAGTGGCGCAGCATGTTTTTTTAAAAGTCTATGGTAAAACAATGTGCCTACTAGATAATAATATCTCATTAATTAGTTTTACTGCCTATGAGAACGCAATCATAGATGAGGATCCCATTGCTGGAAGAAAGAAGTAAATCACACTATGGAACCACAATTAAAGTACAGTAAACATAAGGTTGTTATCAGGCTGTGGCTTGGATTCAGAAAACTTTTACAGATACAGGAAATAAGTATCTTGAGAGAGAAATATGTGCAAAAATAATTATTTATCTAATACCCACAAGTAGCTATTGTCTTTGATGCAAAATTGAGATGACCAACCTGCTTAGAAAAACAGGTCTCACTCCTTGACAAACATATAACCTGCTTCAGCTTCCTGATACTCACAGCACTTTGTGTACCAAACTGGGAAATGAATTGCATCAGGAGGCAGAAACGACCATAAGCCCATCACTTTCAAAATCAGTTCAGTGATTCACCTTGGCTTAGCACCGGTTGAGCACCTCTTTTGTAAGTCACACCACACCCACTTATGAATAAAGCAGTCCAATAAGCAGCTTATACATTATTCAGTTTATCTCTGCTACAAGGAGAAAATGAGTTATTATTCCTACTCCTGTATTCTTGAATGACATCCAGGGTAGGAAACCGGTGTGTTTGTGTGCATGGTGGGGAGATGGCAGAGAGGAGAAAGCACGCTGGCATGCAAGGTGCACTTTAGTTCCTAGAAAGAAAGGTGGCTCTGACAATTTATGTTTGATATCACAGAATCACAGGATCACAAGGTTGGTATGTGAATGTTTTCTAACAAATTGAATTGTTTATACAAGATGGTGAGCTGTACTTTCAAAGAGATGCCCATAGTGAGTTCTATTAAATGTGTTCAAATCTTCATCTGTTCATGTATTTTGTCCCCATATGATCTCTTTGAAATGAATTCTGAAGACATATATGGTTTAACAGAATGAAAATCCAGTTCAACTGAAGGAGATGGTGTGTAAAATCAATCTCTATCTTGGTTTGTGGAAGATACATAAGATTAGACATGGTTTGGTATCAAGATGGCTTACCTTCAAATTATTTTACAGTGTTGTACAAATTTGACCTAACTCATGAATGTAGAGTTTGATTCAGATGCAGGAGACCCTTCCTCACAACTAGGATTAAGGATTTGGCTGCAGAAAAGTAAGATGAGCTGAGTGGATACTATATACAGTGTGAAATGCATAACTTCCACCAACAGCTCAATGACTTAAATACCCCAGGCCCTGAAACACTAAATTTTGCTTCTGCTGACTGCAGACAGTAGTTCTTCTGGACTTGTATCATTCCTTGTCTGGATTTGTATCATCCCTTGGTAGCACAGGGAGGTGGTTGAGTCACAATCCCTGGGTGTATTTAAAAGATGGATAGATGAGGTGCTTAGGGATATGGTTTAGGAGAGGACAGGTATGCTTGGACTTCATGATATTAATGTTCTTTTCCAACCTAGTAATTCTGTGATTCTGTGGTCTGCTGACCTGGACTACTTATCTGACCTTCAGGGCACTGATAGCAGAGGGGGTAGACAAAAGCACATAGAATATGTAACATAAAGTAGGAAAAGAAAAAAGAGGAGAGGAGAGGA
>VXBZ01001714.1:554031-664091 GCA_013399135.1 Heliornis fulica | reverse complement strand
GGGCTGTTCAGCCTGGAGAAGAGGAGGCTCCGGGGAGACCTTATAGCGGTCTTCCAGTGCCTCGAGGGGGCCTACAAGAAAGATAGGGAGAGGCTGTTCAGTAGGGCCTGTTGTGATAGGACAAGGGGTAGTGGTTTCAAAATAGAAGAAGGGAGATTTAGATTGGATATTAGGAAAAAGTTCTTTACTGTAAGAGTGGTGGAGCACTGGAACAGGTTGCCCAGGGAGGTGGTGGATGCCCCATCCCTGGAGACGTTCAAGGCCAGGTTGGATGAGGCCCTGAGCAAGCTGATATAGTTGGGGGTGTCCCTGCTTCTTGCAGGGGGGTTGGACTAGATGACCTCTGGGAGTCCCTTCCAACTCTAATCATTCTGTGATTCAATGATTCTAACTGCCCAACTTTCTAGCCCTCCTTCCATACCCTTTCTCTTACTTCCAAGACTTTTCCAAAGTGAAGCTTCACACAAGATCTAATCATTTGGTAATTTTCCTGTTTCTACTTTACTGGAAACTGCTTCATCCTTCTACAGACAGAAATGCTTCACAAAGAGAGCACCATTGCAATGCTCATAAGTAGTCATAATAACAGTGATTTTTTTCCATGTGCTAAAGACTTTTCCTATCTGTAACAAATATGAAGATTTGAAAATGTATCACGAACATCCTTCCTGAAAGGATGTCCCTATTTTTACAGTACAAGAATTTGGATTATTCACTTTACAGATGGTGTAAAAAAGTTCAGGACAAGTTTTAAAAATATGAAAATTTGACATTGTGTACTAAAATTCATATTAAGATATCAAATTCATATTAAGATATATTAAGATATCAAAATTAATTGCCTAACTCTCCACATAGTTTAACTCCCTCATTCATAAATATCTGCATATTTAGGTGCTTAAATACAGAACTGGATGTAGGACTTGAAGCACTTAAATTTAACTTTGTTAGAGGGACTTTGTTCAAGGTGATATAACGATTAAGTGGCAGAATTGGAAACAGACCCAGGTCTTCCAGTTCCCACAACACAGAAAAATCACTGGCTCATGCTACTTCCTCCCAGGGTCAATCTATATTTAATGTGAGCATTGTATCATTCAAAGAAAAAATAAATGGTTCCAAAATTTAACATGCATAATTTAGTTTAGCAAAATTGACTCTTTTCCTCGACAGAATATAAAATCTTGTCTGCACAAGTATTCAACCATGCCGTAAACGCTGTAAAAATCAAAAGCTAAAAAGTACTTGGATTTCAGAGGAAAACAATGTTGGGGCACATTACATGCTGTTATGTTAGTGCAAAATTTAGAGCTGATTCTTTATCTGAGTTAATTAGGAGGAGAACTTGGTATAATAATATTTTCTACCTATTTTTTTTCTCTTGAGCATTTCTTATGAAGAACTCAAGAAATAGTCAAAGTAAAAAAAAAAAACCACAACAAAAACTATACTTTTAAAATAAATGCAATCCATTCTAACATTTTGGATAAGAAAGTATTTTTGTAGTTTTTCTAATAAAAATATTCTGAAATTCTATACACTTATTGATATTATCACATATTTGATTCAGCCAATTGAAAAACTCAAAATAGCAGTGAGACAATGGCATAACCCAGGATACAGATGGTGTTAAATTTTTCACATGCAAGGAATTTTTTCTGAATCTGATTTTTTTTTTTACCAAAATAGGTCCTTCTATAAATCTGTAATACTATTGTTAAATAGAAAATGACTGGGTTTTTTTCTGAGATACACTAAATATTTCCTCCCAGCTTTTGAAAAATGATGCTACTGACATACTGCTACAATACAACTTGTGATTGCTTAGGTAAATTTATTTATTTCAGAAGTTCTTTGAATTTTCTAGCTTTAACATTTTTCTTTGAAAAAAAAAAGTTGGAAAAATTAAAAAACAATGAGATTGTCAGTATTTATAACAACATGAAAATCACTCTCAATTCCTTGAAATATCTGCTGAGTTTTTTCTCCACTTTTAGTCATTCTACTAAAATTCAATGTTATCATACCAGCTGAGCTTGAGAGAACAAAACAGGCTGGTAACAAAATGATGCCCAAACATTTACACTTCAAAGGAGCTTTGCAAAGAGCAAACTTCTCATACTTAATGCCACTGATTTATTACTACTTAAGAAGTCATCTTATGCCCCAATCCTTATTATTCATGGACTTGTGAGGAAACCCAATATATTCAAAGTGGCTCCAAGTACATAAAGTAAATTGTAGCATCAAAGCTCTGAAGTCAATGAAATTGCTCTATGCTCAAAGTCATTATCATGTGTTTGCAGGGCAGTGATCTTTATGAGCATGTAGGACACTGTGATCTTGCCTTTGATTTCTCCAAAGGCCTTGCTAATTTCCACCAATACTCTATAGGATTAAGAGGATCAATTGCTCATGTTAAGAGTTTGCAGGATATGCAGCAAAATATGTCACTGGAGGAAAGAAAGCACGATGAGATGAAAGGAATCAGACAGTAGAAAATTCAAGAATAAATTGTGAAAATTAAAAGTATTATGGGAATAACATTTTACCCATTCAAAAAAGTGTGAGAGAAGACCAAATGATTTTATATGTAATAATGTCTAGGTTTCGGTCTGCCCAGAGTACTACCGATGGGCAATTTTGCTCTTGATTTTAATGGGAGCAGGAGTGAGTTCTTTTAACTTTGGAAATTATCTGATCTAAATTGTGTTTGACAGTAGAATAAAGATCTTGAAGATATCTGACCCAATTATTTAATGCCTATGGTGTTCCATTTACATGTCAAAGCACCTGGGATACCACAATTGAGTGCACTGTGGGGAAGATCTTTCTACTCTAAGGATAAACTCATGCTTTGCTCAACCTACCTTTCCCAGAAAGTGATACACAAGAGTCAGCTAAATGTGACTTTTGCTTTTTAATCAGAAAATAAGTGAAGATCTGTAGGAGCTCTACACTGAGTTTAGTAAGAAAATCTTGTCTATGGGAAGGTAATGCCAAACTAGTATGATGATAAGAACATCTGAGAAGAATATCCATGTATTTCATGTATTCAGTGTGCAGCTGAATGAAAGGTTTTGATATTAAATGGAAAGACAATTACTATTTAAACATGTGAGAAAAAAAAATTTTGGGAGTTTCCATAGGCTTTTCCTGCAGACACCTCTCAAAAATTAACTGCTTTTCAAGTGCGTCATTGAAACCATGCTTAAGAAACTATGAGACAAAATTATTTAAAATAGAAAGAGATGTTTCCATTTTAATAATTGTGTCTCATTATTTCCTGACTACAGATTCAGTGATGCTTTCAAGAATGTATTTAGTTTTAAACACAACATTTAAGTACATGCTAAGTTAAAACCCTTTGACTTTCGAAAGTGCCTGCTTTTAGTTTCTATCGCTATATTATGAAGTTGGTTTTCCTCTGCCTGGCTGTATGAAAGATTTCAAAACTTGGTGCTAACAATCCTGCTGAAGAAAACTGACTCTCAGAAATAAGAGTTCTGATTCTTGTTCCTTCATATGTTCTTCACATCTCTTCATTAGCATTTTAAGGAGTCAAATACATGAAGATGCAAAATGTAGTCTTCTGTTTACACTAGCATGGGTAACTTGTACACTACTTTTGCATTTAGCTAAAATTTAACATGTGACTTAAAACACAAGGCACTGGATGATCAGGATTTGGAACTGTAGACTTTACTGGGACAAAGCGCTTTGGATGCAAATTAATAAGATACTTTCATAAAGAGTTCTCATATAGAGTATATCATGTGTTTCTAGCAAGCCCTCCAGTCCTTACTGTACTGGCTGGATGGGCAAAGCTCAGTTCTAATGCCTTCCACAGAGCAACAAAACTGCTAATGAGCTAGTTCAAAATTTCACCCCCACAAATCAAAAGGCAAGAAGCTTAGAAAAACATATCTTCCATTGTTCCAGGCAGTTCTGATCCAAGCTGTAAAACTAAAGTTCCTTCAGTAAAGTAATAGCAGAAAAAAAAAAAAACCAGTAATCAGAAAAAAGATATCATCAATTCTTCAGGTTTTCCTTTAAAATTCTTATTTAACAACAGCTGAATTTTAGCTTACATAGAATTGCTTCTATTACTAGTTATCTTTAGGATACATTTTTTCATTTCAGTGTGTTTGCCCTTTATGCAGGTACTCTGAGCTATAAAGATACTGAGAGATTGAGCTATAAAGATATAGAGGGATAGATTCTTAGCTGATTTTGGTGTAACTAAATTGATTTACATCCACTGAGGATGTTTTTCCCTACTGGTTTTAGTTCTGAGTGCTTTGTAAAACCCTGCATATCATAAAAACACTGTACATGAAAACATTATCTTTCTTATCAGAGGCAATAAAGATATCCATGGAATATAATTGTTCTGCTTAAGATAAAGAAAAGACCTGTTTGTAACTGTGCGATTAGTAGGAGACCATGTCTTCACTGCTATTGCATACCAGGTTGAATTGTCTAGGGATGAGGCCGAATTCGACCGTGGTTCTTGCAGCCCCTTCAAAGAAAGCTGAGCGTGAGAAAGTGAAAACAACGACTTTCCTGCAGACCCAAGCAATGATCCCAGCATTTGTAACTCTCACTTCAAGCACAGATCTGCTGAGCTCTTAGGAAATCCCAACTGAACCTTCTACGAAACACCTGCTTGGTGCTGGGGGATTTAACCCCACAGCACATAACACTAGCACGGGAAGGTGTCGTGCTGGCCAGCTGGCAGCCCTGTGCGGCAGTGGACTTGTCCAATTAGTGGTGTCCACCGCTTGCTGTGTGCTGGAGACACTGTGCTTGCACAGCTGAGGGTCCAGCCCCAGTCTCTGCTGTGTGTAGCTAACAGCTAGTACAAGGTGTGCCGAAAGAGAGCTTCTCCAGTGGCCCAGGCAGCAGAAGCAGAGGTATGCATGGTTGGGTGGGAAGTCGGGATCTCTGCTCTGCACATGCCAGGCATCTCCCAGGGGGCCAAATGCATTGATTGAAATGCTGCTCTCAACATGCAGCACCTCTCTCTGCCTTAGCAACAACAGCAATCCAGAAAAATAACAATTCCACCCGAGGATGTCCCTTGCAAATGTTTAAACACCAACTTGGAGACGAAAATCATGTACTAAAGAAAAAAAAACCCAAACTGGATTTACACTCAGTTTTGTTGTGATGGAACACATGTTTCTCATCGTTTTCCTGAAAATGGAAAGATAAATGTACACAATTATTTCTGGCTGTTAAGAAAATGACAGATTTGTAGGTAATATAACAGTCTGCTTTAGCAATGCCTTTCACAGTTACGGCATGATTAGAGCAAGAGACGGCAGGCCTGCCCTTACCACAAAGATGGCTATATGGTGGACTGTTACAAATAGCTAAGTGCCTTCTGATGTCTTATTAATATGCTAGCGCAAGAAGAAAACAGAGAATAGACAAAAGAGCTGAGTCTGTTCCCTTTCATGAGAAACATGGGAAACCACCAGGCAGAAAACAAAGGACACCTCGAGCTCCCTCCCTTTAAAATATTTCCCAATTAAAATGTTAAGCAAATACCATTGGGCTCAGACTGTTTACACAAGGCTGGTCTTGTCAAAGAATAAATGCTGGCAGGGCAGGCAAGAAAATGCCAAACTCTCTCATCTTCTGTATACCTGTAAAAAACCTGCATAATTAATAGAACAGCAACTTTAGACAGGCCCCAAGGGCTAGAACTACAAAATCATTTCGACCCCTCACTGCCGTGCCTACCTCCAAAAGGCAGAACCTCCAATTTCCTTGCCAGTTGCTCCTTAATCCTGCAGTGCCTAAATAGCCTAATTGCCACATTTTCATCAGCGCTTAAATGAACGCTGCCATGCCATGCCCAGAAGCCCCCAGCTGTCAACATCCTGAGCAGCACAGTCACATCCCCATGTTCATTGAGCAGGCTGGCACCAGGGAGTCCAGAGCGGGGGGGGTCCCAGCTATGGCAATCCTCAGTCAACCCTCACACAAAACACAAGCAGCTTCCACAGCTGTGTTTCGATGCCTCCTTCCCTGGCCATGTACATGGTCACACAACTGCTGTGGGTGCTGCAGAAAGATTTTCTCATCCTCATGGAAGGGCAACGGTTGATTGTCTGATGACAACTTGTCTGGTCTCTGCAGCCCAGCCCAAGCCCTGGCTTTGATTGCTTTCTTTAGACACACTGGACCTCCTGGATGCCATCGGGAAATGCATCGCAGCTTCCAGACCCCTAGCCAAAAAATAGTGAGGAATATAAAGAAAACAGAGGCTTAAAGGAATGACGGTGCTGAGGCAGAAATTAGGTCCAGCAGGAACACAGGAGTGTGGCACAACTGCACTTCTTTGCCTTTGACAGGACCACACACTAGAACAGGTGGACTGTCTTCCTACAGTCCTGCTGCTGCCCTCCCACTGCATGTAACAGCCCGCTCTTCATATTTCAGGGAAAACTGGTGTGTTTCAAAGGAATTTTCTGCTGGGTTATACACTAATCAGGATATGTAAACATATCAACCTATATATAAGTGAATTCTGTGTGCAGGTGGCCATCTGCCAATAGCTCATAGTTCAAAAAATATTGCTAAACCAATAATAGTTGGAGGGATTTCTTAAGATTTAGTGTTGTGCTCTACCAACTTGGAGAAGCAGAAATGCTGACAAATCTTAAAAATCTGGAACTCATAAGCAGTTACAAAAGACAACCAGAATTTAAACACCTTGGTTTCTGAATATTCATATGGCTCAGTAAATATTTTGCATTTATTAAAAATCTATTGCCATCCTTCCCAGAGGCTGAGGACATACAATGCCTGGCTGGTTTAATCAGCTTCCCTACAAATAAATGGCTTCTTAAAAATGCAGAGTCAGTATCTCCTCTCAAGACTTCACTGGGTGAGCTGACCTCTTTAAGCAGACTGTTTATTATAGTAAGTCTGTACTGGTCCAATAGCCTAACACTCTGCTTAGCCAATTAAACTGTGCGTATAATAGGTTTCCCTTGAAGGTTCTGTGAAAGGCTGAGAATTTTAAGTGGAGATTTTAACAGAGCCTTTTAGCCATACTCAGTGTCTCATTCCTGAATCCAGTTGTGGTTTTTTTTTTTCCAAGATATGTTCCCATGTCTCTCTCAGGTACAAAAAGAATCTAATGACTGGGTGATATGCTAGTCTCAGCTGTTAGGCTAATTTTGTTAATGCTAACATCAAGAGGTATTTGCTGTTGAAATAATTAAGGGCAGGTGTTTTGGGATGTTTTTCCAAATTTGGCATGCTTGTGTCAAAATCAACATTCTCATTTTGCCTCAGATGTCTCATTTCTGTATTTTATCTCAGCAATAAAACAAAAGTGATTGCACAAAAGTCTAGTTGTAAAATGTATGAAAAAAACTAAACAAGCCCAAGAACTGAGTATTTGCTTTTAGTACCACACTTCAGTATAAAAGCAGGATCCTCACATCAAGGGAGCACTAGCTCGTATTATCCACAGGGTTAGACTTTCGTATTCGACACCTCTACTTCTGACAGCTTGAATTTTTTAAGGAACTGGGTATGGTTAACACAGACTCAGTAGGATATTTTAATGGTACATACTGTTAATAGTAAGTTATTAAAAAGCACTTTCTGCAAGTCTAAAGGGCAACTGGTAGTTAACAAGTTTTAGTGTTCATCAGCAAGGAAAATACTACTTTTTAAGAAAAATTGTTACTTTCAGAATATGTGTTCCTTTCTTAGTCAACGGAATTATCATTCTTAGCAATCACTCAGGTATTTCAGTAGCCCAATTCTTAATGTGACCCTGTAGTTCTCCTTATTAATTTGTTCTTGCTTAATTTTATTTTACACTGTCACCTTTACATTCACTTGCCTAAAAAATAGCTTCTTCAGAAAATTATATCAGAATCCAGGCTACTTAAATAATTTGGTTTCTGTAGAAATAATATCTATTAATATCTAGAAATTAAATCTGACAACAAATATTTATTTGGGTTTTCTTTTAGATTTGTCCTGGCTTGTTAGAAAGCATCCCAGAATGAGTCAGAGGGAAGATCAGGGTAATTTAAAGTAATTTTCTTTTATTATGTCTGGTTCTTTTATGAGAAAACCTTTCTTTGGCGGGATCTGCAGCACAGCCTTGCTATTCTGATTAAAACATTAGCTTAGACTGGTCAGTTAAGACCTCAGAGCAAGATTTGAGATTAATCATTTTTTCTTTATGCTGTTTGGTGAAAATAATAAAGTTATTTACTACGTTTTTCAGCTGCATATGTAAAAAAAAAACAAACCAAAAAAACCAAAAAACTTAAAGCAAAAGAAGTATCTTACATGATTCCATAATTATTTTTAGTTATATCAGAGTATTGCTGTTTACATTTTTCTTCTTCCTACATTAAACTTGTACTTACATTTTATTTTTTCTTTTTAATGCATTTTATTTAGGGACATATCAGTCATAAGATTGGTGTTCTGACCATTTTTATAATGATGACTGTAATAATGCGAGCTACTTTTTTTGTTTTTCTGAAGATGAAGTTATTTTTTCCATTACATCTTTAAAAAAGTGCTTAGGAAGATCATCAAGGATTGTTGCTCTACAAGCAACATATAAAGCTAGCTAAAATTCTTATTGTATCCATTCAGAACAGCAGAGAAGAACAAAGGAGTCAGAACTGTATAACTTTTTTGAAAATACGTTGTGGAACAAATGTAGCTAAAAAGAGGTGTCATTTATGATATCTATTATTTTTTCTGTAACTAAAATCTGAAATACATTTTATTTGGAAAAAAGAACACTTTTATAAAATATTTAGCCCAAACCACAGCCATCGGCTGACGTATCTTACATACCTTTTATCTTTCAACAATTTGTAAAAATGCTGGCACACTACGTGCAAAATATTTCACAGTTTTGAATATAAAGATAGCATATATGTGCTCGAATTAGCACTTAAATTACATCTTCTGTTTCAAATAACACACTGTAAGCACTAAAATGTACAGCATTCAGAACGCAGAAATACAACCCAATTCCCGATATTAATAAATGGCTATAAATTTTATTAAAGTTAGAACAAATATTGCTTAAAACTATAAGCACTGACTTCCATGGAGCCTGTTTTTCCCCATAACTTTTAGTAAAATATTTTTTTTCAGACCTCTGAACAATCCTTTCATAAAAAGTACTTAAACATTCGACAAAGAACAACTATTCATTTTTCACAGTCTTCCTTGTGTGGATATCTCAGCTATTTGACTGTACACACAACATGATGAACTTAGGATATTTGAAATGTACTATTTATGCTTCTACCCCCAAGAACCATTGGAGCTTACCATGTTGCCATGTTTCCTCTTTTTTTCCCCTCATTTTTGTTCAGATACCAGCTTTCTAAACTTCCTTGAAGCCCTTCTTCTTTTAAAAAAGTTGTTGAATTGATTTCTTATTTACTCTCTGATTTTTTTAATCTTCTTTGTTTTGTCCCCCAAGAGTATGTGGCTTTCAAAGCCTATGTAAAAAGTACACACTTGACCTACTTAATAGATCTGAATAGGCAAATGATTAGAAACATAATTTTTCCAATCACATCATGTTTTTCTTGCATTTGTTAATTTAAAAGAATATAATTTAGAATATAAGAAATTTTAGGGCAGGGTTGTGATTTATCTACTCATTTTGCTGTCAGCATCATTGACAAAAAAATATTGTTAGATTAAGAATTATTTGTTTATATAAAATCTCTGCATAAAATGGACTATTACTGTTTTTTTATCTTGTATCAATCTAAATGATTCCTGGAAAAAAGTAATCAATGATTCATATTTACATTAAAGATGTTACGGTCTCTATACAGGACTTGAATATATAATGTGGCTGCACTATAAGGTAGGAAAGAGGCAGGAAAGGTCATGAATTCATTCTGCATGTAATCATATAGTCACTAGTGACATAAGACTTACTCTCTTTTAATTGTGAAAATATTGCTGTTTGTATGTGATTAGAATTAAGAATTTCGGAGAAAATTGAAGAAGAAAACAGAGGAAGGCTGGAAAATTTATGTTGTGAGAGCTCTTTTGGGCAAGGTGTTGAGTGGAAGAAATGATGGAAGCATCTGTGAGAAGAGAAGGGGATTTGGAGATAAAAGCTGGAACCATCAGCAGAGCAGGGAAGCTTGTAATGAGTAAGTGTGAAAAGGAATTAGTTCAGAGTATAAGCAGAGACTGTGGCTTATAGCCTTAAAAACAATCACAAGAAAAAATGAACATGAGATGAAACTAATAAGAGATTGAGTTAAGTGACTCAGAGGCTATAAAAAGGGAGATGACATAGTCAGAGGACCAGGTAGGAAAGATCATCTTGATGACAACAGTCTGGACTAATTGAAGAGACAGAAATTAATATTTAAAAAAATTGTTTAGGTCTGTCATAATAGGACTATTTGTTCAGTTTAATTATAAGGTTCCTTACAGAATGAAGATCTTCCTACAAGCAACATGTAAAACAACAAAATACTTTTGCTGTCATTTTTACTACTTTTTAGATCCATAAAATATTTCAGAAAAACTTGGTACAGAGGAAGCGTGGGACTGAAAGTTGATACTGGCAATTTATAACAAATTATGCAATATAGCAGAGTCCTTAAAAATATAATGGGGATGATTGTGAGGTCATTTGGTATTAACATTTTTTTATATTAATTCAATCCAATCAACTATTTTCTGTTCTCTAGAATATCGAGTTGTTCTAGTCCTCAAAGACTTTTACATAATGCTGTTAAAAACAGATTGAGGTAAATATGTCTTCTCTATCTGGAAAAACTAAGCAATGAAATAAATATTAGTGAAACACACATTCCCAAGAACTAATCATCCAAGTTCAAAATACGCTCCCTAATTCCCGGAAACTACAGCATATTACATTCCCCGAGTGGACACATCTCCCACGGTGGCAGTCTCCACCCCAAGATGGTCTCTCCATTCCAACCTTAGAGAGATTCTCAGACTCCTTCTGACAGCCCCCACCCCAGGTTTGGACTTTTGTCTTCCTCCTACTCCTGTGTCCTTGATGTTCTTGCCAAGTCTGCAGCCCAGCCTAAGCCAGGAGGCTGGTTGGCACCTGCCTGGCCATGCTGTCTGCTTCTTTGCCTTTCAGTCATGGCTGTGTCCAGATTCTCCCTGACCACAAAGATTTGATTCCAATTCCAGGCTTTAATCTTGTCCTGAAGTAGTAGGAACTCCATTCTTTTTGGCTGGAAAACTGATTTCTCTTTTCTGCTGGGACCCAAATTATCTTTGCCATCAGTAAAATGGTTACCAATTCCCACGGTATTAGTGATGGTTGAAGTGAAGTCATCACTATCATATCCTCATGAAAGGCAGGTTGTAAACCAATACAGAATAATAACACTGGGTACAATGTGTAGTTTACACTTATTGGAACCACTGTTTGCCTTTTGTATTTTTAGCTTACGGGTAAAACCACACCCTGTCCTCCCTCCCCCGCCCCTTGATGGGCAAACCCAACAGAAACTCTGCAAGTTGAAACTCATGGAGCTTCCTAGCCCTTCCATAATTATTTATATCCCCAGTGTAAAGGATGATTCAGCCGTCAATTGTCTGAAGAGACACAGAGATAAAGAGAGAGAGAAAGAGAAGAGTATTCTAAATTTCTGTGGCAATCCTTTCCATGTGAAGTAGGAGTGGGTATTAGAGGACAGATGGCCAGTGGAAGTTGGAAGGGAGATGCTACGTAGAAAGCATGAAGGGAACAAGAGAACTCCATAGGGGACTCCATTATCTGTGGCAGAGGAGAGATAAACAGTGTCATGTAAACACTGAACCAGAGTTCCAAGGAAGATGCACACAAAGTGCACAAATCAGTGCTGTGTTATGCTTTTGTTTTCCCTCTTTACAAAGGCAGGAGGTGATACTGATGATATATATGGTTTACACCAAGTGTAAAGACACTCTCTGCCTCAAATACTTTTGAGTGGAAGGAAATGGAAGAGGGTGTATTGGTGAGTAAGATGTAATGTCCTGGAACTGATGCACTCTACTTAGAAAGCAGGAGAATCCCCTCATTCAGGAGACTTTGTTTTGAAGAGTGGAACATATGGCAATCAACTCCCCCTGAAACAACTGTGGCAGAAAAAAAACTAAAAGGACAAAACAAATGAAAAGTTCGACAGTGAAACCAGAGTTAGAGAAGATCTTGGGTTTGGTGTAAAGAAAAAACAGAACAATACGGTTTCTAGGTCATGAATTGTAGATACCATACTCTAAGATGCCTAGTTCCTCTGAGAGGAATTCTCAAAAAAAAACCAGTACTACTGACAGTTGCATGGGTGTTTCTGCTTTGGAAATGCAGAAACTGCATTTGAGACTGCAAGGGAAGTGGGTGCCTCATGTTTACCCCCCAGTCCTAACAACAGTTCCATACAGCCAGAAAACTTATGTATTGCACAAAAGAAGGGAGAGGTATATCTACTTATTCTAGTTTTCTGGGTATTTTATTATCAAAACAATCCTCAATGGCAAAGTTTTCACTGATCCAGGAACTAAGTGCAATGGACTATACACATAAATGAGGAGTTCAGGAGAAAACAGCAGAGACTTTAAAAAAAAAATAAATAAAACATCCCCAAAACGTGTTTTGGTAAATTTGGAGATGTCTGTAAAATGTTAATGTCTCGATCAGCTTACTACAGTTTATACAGTTTTTATATGTGGTGTTAAAGGACTGTTCAGTTAGTCAAGGGTGGCCTTTGTGGCAATAACTTCTAACTTTGGGGTCTGACTAATAAGATTTGTCCCCAAAGGAGGGACAATTTGTATATAAATCTTCCCTTGGATTATTTCTCGTTGTTCTTTTAATCTTGCAATGTGGCAGACAGTCCCTCAAGTGCTATTAGATGTAGAGTGGCTTTCTAGCTTTACTTTATGCCAACTAGCCCTGTTCTTTGAGGACAGTACATTTTATTTTTACTGAATATCTCAACAATGTTTGATTTTGACTTACAGCAAATTAATATTATTTTTTGTTTCACTGATTTCCTGACTCAGCATTCTCTGAAAAAGTCCATACTAATTCCCAAGAGGTTGCAAGTGTCCTCTCCTACATTCTGCCCAAAGTGAGGGAAACTTTCTACTGAACTTGGGACATGTTTATCTTGAAAAGACTGGTCATTCCCAGATGTTGCATTTGTGAGATACCATGGAGATCTGGACTAAAATATCACTGAATTAAAATGTGTGTTTCACCAGTGGTCTTGGCCCATCTGGGCAAACCATTGTTTCTGAATGGTGTCAGCATGTCTGAGACATGACCAGTAGCAAGCACTCTGGCTAGACCAGCCAGCAGATGGCCTTGCATGAGCTCTATGACAGAAGTAGCCTCAGCTGACCTATTAGTTCTATATTACCAATGTCATTATCAGAATAACAATGGCAACTACCATGGAGCTCAGTGCCAAAATATGAGCATGACCATGCATGTCTTCACACTGGTAGCAGCAAGACTTGACAGCACTGAACCTTTGTACAATGAATTTGGAATAGCCATTTCCTGTGAAATGTTGACCACTGTTTGAATTGTAGGACAGTGGGGCAGAGAAATATGAAAGCAAGAACGATCCTTTTCTGAGACAGTGTTAAATTGTCACACAGACGATGAAGGTGCTTATGCATATCCTGAAACTCATAGCCCACCATTGGTCACACCTTGTCTGAAGGAAATGACCTTTTGTGATTGTATCCGAGAGATGGAATACTAGTGATGGAAAGAGAAGATGGACCAGAAGTTGGCAGCCATTAGTAACTTGGCATTGCTCTTATTTGGGAGAATGTCTGAGACAAAGCAGTTATCGTTAAGCAACACAGGGTCTTGAGTGTCCCCATGAACTCAATTTGAGTCTATTGAGACGTAGTCTAATGTGGCTGTAGGCTATGGCTACAACCTCTGCGTGTCACACCCTTGATGTGACCTCTATGAGCTTCCTGCACTTCTCTCACCCAGTTTCATGAGTACAAGCTTGTCTAATTAAGCTGAAGCAGCAGGACCAGTGTGGATGCTGAAGGGCACTGAAAGGTAGGTCACTAAGGTGGAGTCATTAGATGATTACAGTGAACTAAGGCCAGGCTTTAAATGCCATTTGAAAGGGACCTCAGGTGCTCTTGGAAAGGTGACAGAGCAGCATCAGTGACATAGCAGTGGGGACCACCCAGGGACCCTAGTGAGAATAGAGATGGGGACTCACAGAGAGGTTGCCTTCACTGTGGGAGCAATCAGACATGGCCTTGCTGGGCAGAGTTGGATCACAGCCTTCCCCAGCCCCAGAGCTGCATCGAAGAGCAGAAGACTCTGATGATGATGCAAGGATTAAGTCCTGCTTTCACAAGAGATGCTGAGTCACAGTTTTCACTTAGTATCTGTAGTGGTAACACTGATTAGCATGACCCCAGATGGTTCCTGAGAATCTCAGCTATTCCTCTTCTTGTGCTGCTTACTACATTTAGCAAGAAACTGTATATATGAAAATTCTGAGGAGCCACAGCAAACACCCTTTATATTTTCTACATGTGAGTGTATATTCTGGGGAAACTAGCTAGCAAAGCTTTAGGTAAGAAGTTTGCAGCTATCTCAAAGGATGTTGACGTTCTGGCGCGTGTCCAGAGAAGGACAACGAGGATGGTGAAGGGTCTGGAGAACAGGCCCTACAAGGAGCAGCTGAGGGAGCTGGGGTTGTTTAGTTTGGAAAAGAGGAGACTGAGGGGAGACCTTATTTCTCTCTACAACTACCTGAAAGGAGGTTGCAGTGAGTTGGGGGTTGGTCTCTTCTCCCCGGTAACAGGCGACAGAACTCGAGGTAATGGCCTTAAGCTGCGCCAGGGAAAATTTAGGTTGGATATTAGAAAGAACTTTACTGAGAGAGTCATCAAACACTGGAACAGTCTACCCAGGGAGGTGGTTGAGTCCCCATCTCTTGAGGTGTTTAAAAGACGGGTAGATGCAGTGCTTGAGGATATGGTCTAAGGGTAGACTTGGTGGCGGTGGGTTAATGGTTGGACCAGATGATCTTAAGGGTCATTTCCAGCCTTAAAATTCTATGATTCTATGATTCTCCAGTTATCCCATTTAATTCCTCAAAATTATCCCTCTATTCCAATATACTTTAATTTTACACAAACTGTTTGTTTCATCAGCAATTTAGCATATTATGGTTTCTCTTTTATAGTCATAACTAATAAAAGAGGTGAACCATTGAAAAGACAGAAGTTAAAACCAAGTCCAAACTGAGTACCAGGTTAACAGTATGCCTATTGGCAAAGGCAAAATGCAGCAGACAAATGACCGCGTCAACAAAATCAAGCTGTTTCTTCATCTGTGTTTTTAACTATTGTTAATACTTCTAGTGTTTCTTCCATTGATTATGTCCAGAGGCTAGAAACATAAGACTTGATGGTTGCAGTGCTCAGATTCACTTTTAAGTGCTCATCCACCATGGGTATACTCAGCTCTTAGCAAGCTCCAGAAGTTCCCTCCTGGCTGTTTAAATGGATTTAAAATGGATATAAGTAGGGGAACCACAATATCCAGCAAGGAGGGTGCTGCCTTAGCTAGTTTCCCTTCTCAGACAAGGAAGTATCTTGGAATCTGTGTTGTGACTGTCGTTATTCTACTATTGATTTTTTTTTTTGTTTCCTTTTTTCATTGTCTTTTTATTCTCCATGTTCCCTTTTCCTGTATTTCTTCTATTTTGTTTTAGGCGGTGTAAAAATTTTTTCGTAAGTACCACTGATACCATGAAATTAAAATGTTAACAACTTAATTACTCTTAACAATGACATAACAGCTTCAGGACTCTAGGTGAAACAGAACAAACACATCATAGTCTTGGTTTCAGATTCAGAGTTTTTTTTATCTGAATTCCAAAATGTAACTTTAAGAAATGAAAAAAAATACAGGTAAAGGAAATATTTACTGCAGCTCTAGAAAAGATTTGATAGTTCACAATGCTACAGATATACCACTGCTTTCTTTCCACATACATACACACACGGCTTCTTAAGGCCGCAACTTCAACAGACTCGCTGCCTCTGCTGAACAGAATTGTGGTTTTTTGCCTCTGGCTACTTCAAGGAAGCAGTTTTGCTTTTCTAGATGGAGCTAGAAAAAATAGTATGTAGTAGCAACCAGATACTGGAAAAGATCCAAATGATAGTAGCTCATTAGCCTGGAAAAAACTAATTAAATACAATGCATTTGAAGAATGCATACTGGACCAATCCAGTAAATAGAGTCTTATGTTTCATTGTGTCCAGGTACATTTCAAGAGAGTGAATTATCTGTTCATATCAATACAATCTCTTTTTAATGTGGAGGTTGAACCATAATAAACAAATTGCTTTCTAACTATATAATCTCAGAAACACCATTTTCATGCTTTGTTTCTTCTTTTTAATGCATTTGTTGTGTTAAGGAAAGCCCTGTTGAATTTCAGGCTGACTGAATTACAATCTAGTACATTGCACATAAGTTGTAATTTCAACTTTTTTTCCTCATTAAAGGTAAATCTTGCCGTTGGCATCATTAAGCTGTTGACATATTCTGCTACAGTGTAATTACCTTTATGACTCCTCTTGTAGTGCTCCTTTTACTTAGAATGGGAAATACCTCACATAGTCTGGTGAATTTTACTACTGCAGGTGGGTAATGTCCAGTTTAATGGCCCCACTGTATCACTCTTTGTTACTCATGTCCGCCAAAAAATACACAGGATATCGATGGAGCTGAGTTAAGATTGCTGGAATTTCCTGATTTTTTTAATATCTGATCTTGCATCCTCAATATTGTCAGTGAACTGGCAGAGGTGGGATAGCATACTTTCATTTTGGAACTGTGGTTAAATAGTTGAAGAATTAAAAGTATTTTATTTTGTCAGGTAATAGGATAGACATCTGTAATACAGTCACACATACAACACAAAAGTAATTTATTTTGTCAGGTAATAGGATAGACATCTGTAATACAGTCACACATACAACACATGTATATCTATACATACTCTGCCTTGTTTGTTTCATAGTCAACAGAATGCTAGTCAGAAATGGGGCTTGGATGGCCAAAAATGGCATTTGGGAATCCATAGGTATATGTTTGTCAACAATTCATGACTCATGCAAAGAGGAATCAATAAAACACATTTTACAAGTCTGGTATATAAGCTATAACTGTTCAGCAGACAGGAGAGACGTTTGAATTGGTTCCCACAGAAAAGAATAATCCTCCAAATGAACAATTGATACCTAGACTCTATCTAATGAGATGGATATTACTGGGTCTCTGACTGGTTCAGAAGACTAAAGAAGGCTCCAAGATGTAATTAGGAAATATTATTTACATTGGTTTCCCTTTTAATAGGGCACAACTCTTCATGCAGCTGTTAAAAAAACCTCATGCTGATATATTTTTTGACTCCGAGTGCCCAGAGGTACATGGCCAGCCTGGGGAAGCATGCCAGGGCAGGCTCAATGACTCAAAGAAGAGGACTTGCAAAACAACCTGGGAACACAAGAAGAGAAAACATCTAGACGGGAAACTGTAGTAATAGTTTGGTCAGGAAGAGAGCTATTTTCAAAAGCTTTTCATATAAACCATTCCCTCTTCTTTATTTCTCTGTTTTTTTTTAGCACCTTCTCTAGCCTTTGAAAAGCATAAGCCACTTTTTGGGGCATTGTTTTATTTTTTTCTTCCATGTTTCAATAAATCTTGTGTTTGAGGAGGTTACTGGTACATCAGTAATTTGTCAACATTATCTCCAAAGGATTTGGGAATGTCACTGAGAAGTACTGAGTTTGAACAGTTTGTTTAACCTGTGTCTCAGTTATTCCTATTCACTGATGCACATGCAGGAGACATATTCTGCCTGGTAATATCCTGATGGGAGATACAGATAGATGTCAGGTTTTCTCCTGGTTTCCAAAGAGATCTGAGGTTGGATCTGTGGTCTTGTGCTGGAGCTAATAAGGCCCAGTAAAAGTGCTGATGGCACTGCTGCTGAGGTGTTCTATCTCTATGTATTTGTCAAGAGTTCAATGTAGAGAAGATTTAAATGTACTTTCTGTGACAATGCAAAACTAGATTTTGCTATGACATGCAGGATGATTGTTTAAACAACAAAGTAACAAAACAAGTCCAACAAATATGTCTAGATCAGGGCTTTGGTTGCTATCCTGGGCAAGCAGTGGTGATAACTGTTCACAGAATTTTAGGAGTTGGAAGGGACCTTGAAAGATCATCTAGTCCAACTGTTGAACTTGGTTGCCTGCTAATTGGCTTTTCTCACTGGTGCCTCACTGGCAGTGTAATGAATCAGCATTTTTGTACATGAATGTACTGTTTTCTGCATTGGATTTTCAGTTCCCTCTCTGTACATCTGTTGAATGGATACAAGTATATGTTCTAGTGCCCTTTCATATGTTCTTGGCACAGATGCATTTTCTTGGCATGATCATGAGGCTGAGTTTGTTGGCATTTTAGGAAGGGAATCTGATTTAAATGCAAACAGAAGAACAAATAAAAGAAACAAACACACACACCAGGAGAGTATTCCTGTGGTGGAAGCTGTGCATAGCTCACAGTTTACACATACAGGCTTCGCCTGCCTGCCCTCTGTCTCCCAGGTTTACTCATCCTGTCGCAGAGGAAATACGGAGTTTCAAGTGAGCAGCATTTCACTGATCGGATGACAGATGCCTTGTGTCTAGAGGAATTCTGGCTGTTGAGGAGCTGAAGGATGTCTCTTCTGCCTTTCCCCCAGCATGTCCAAGGACTTAAACAACCCAGAGAAAGCCAGTAGTCAAAAAGCTTTCCAAATTCTTCAGCAAACGTATTTTCTCCATGTGATCCACTGAACTACTTTTCTTATGCACTTTGGTTTTGGTTGTTTTCTTTTTTTTTTCTATTTTAATGAACCAATAAATATATTGAAATTCAGAATTATGGATGTGCTTAAAAGCAACCAAGTGCCCACCTCAAAAGCTTTCACAATATGTTTCTTACCTACTAATGAAATTTATTTTCCTGTGTGGGAAAACTGACATACTGTTTGAGATGCTTACCTGGATGGTGTGGGTTTAGCAGGATTGCCCGAGTCTCATACTTTACCATCAGAATGATAGCATGCCTAAATGACTAATACAGCTATCACAGGATTTCATGAAATTACATGTCAGACAGGTACTATTAAACATATGGGAGATGCTCTAGGGTACTGCTGTATTGCGACCCAGTAATGAGAGTAGCTCAAGTACAACTGTAGATGGGATCTTGAGTAAGAGCACCTTGAGGAGAACAAAGATTTTTATGTTAAAAAACCCCAACAAACAAGTTCTGCCACACAAAAGGACAATAGGTCATGTTTAAATGGGAGAATATACATTAGGTGAGAGAAAACCCCACAGTACATAAGCTATGACAGTTTGGAATATCAGTCTTTTCTACAAGCACTGGGTCCAGTGGTCACCTTAACAGACGTCAGATGGTCCAAACAGTTATATTCAGACACCTACACCTTATTAACTATCTTGATAGCTCAACTGGTCATATGGGGATGGGTTTTACAGGAAAGAGGTTTTGTGACAATGTTTTGATATAGAAAGGAATAGTAAATACCCAAAGAATTTATAATCAAAAGTTTTGTCACTTTTTACCATTCCTACCCTTATGAGGTTTCTTTTTTTAGTCTTGATTTTGGTAAAGAAAGTATAGTAACACTATTCATGGCAGAGTGGAGAAAAGTTCCCTGTGAGAAAAGTTTAAAAGCCCAAAATACAGTATTTGGAATCTGATTGGGGCCTCTGATTTTTTTTTCCTATTGACTTTAATTAATTTTAATTTTAAGTTCTTTTTATTATGTTATTAAAATCAGAACACACATAGAATAAAGTTAGCTGTCTGCTCTAGTTCAGAAAAAATGAAAGCACAGCCTGTACTGAATGATAGAGTTGTGCTTTAATGTCCAGCCATGTGGTTTCTCCATGGAAAACTAATGAGTTAAAGATGAAATTCCTCTTCTAGTTTGCATATATCTTCTTGCAAGTATTCTGCTGAGCAGAAGTATAATTGGAGACTCTATACAATTGAGTCTTGTACTTTTTAATCCTAACATCATAAGCTATGAAACATCTTTCTTCCCACAAAAGATGTTATACTCAGTTATGGACATTTTTTAAATAAAGTAAACATTCTCAAAAATACCAGGACCATTCCCCTGAATTTTATTTAATGCCATCTGGAAATAGAGCAGGGTAAAAAACAGAGAAACAAAAAGATGCAAAACTAATGTCTCAAAGCTCAAAGAGTTGTTCCGAGTTTCTGTACTATGAGCTTATTCAGCTCTTATTGAATCAAAAGAAAAGTAGAAGCAGAGAGCAGAGAGGAGGTTTCCATTCATGTTTCTCACACTGTTTTCACTTATTAAATTTTGTTCTGAGTTCACAGGAGTGGGTTCACAGCAGACATGCATAAACTGTATTTGAAATCGTGTACACTATTCAGAGGTATACTGAAGGTGGTCAGAGGTATTTCATTTGTGTTCAAGTATATGAATGTGTTATAAAAGTCCATTATATGGCACAGTGCCTATCTAATACTCCCGATGGTTATAAAAGTGTTGAAAACTTTTAAACTATGACCCTCTTGTCCTGTTTTGTTGCAATTTAATCAAGTGGTTGAGGAAAATTCCCATTCTCAAAATATTTCTAAATGGAACATATAGAAATGTGGCCTTGTGCTGCTAACCATCCCCCAACATGTCTATCTGGTGTTTTTGAACCAAATTGAAACTCCGTAGAATTTTTGATGTTTTCATTATTTATATGTACAAGGTATAGACAGAATCTTTGGGTTCAGGTCAGAAATCTTAAAGATAAGGACATTTTGACTGCAACTGGACAGCACGCATGACTCTTGGTTTCTGATACAATCTCCTGAGTGTTTCTGTAATACAAATAACAAGGATGGTTTCTCACTGAGACTGGAAGCTTTGGTCACAGATAGATACTGTAGAAGAGGTAGTGCTTTCTAAAAGCTTGGCACTTGCACAATTAGAATAAGCCAAGACTGGGAAAAGGGGGAAAAAAAAAGCTGCAATTATCTACCCGTCTGAAGTGAAGAATCAAAAAACAAAACAAAACTGGTATTTTTCTAGTCCCTTTTGACTAACTGAGCAAAGGCATCCAGCAATGTTCACCTGCAGAAAGGTGATTGGCAATACACAACCAGTTACTTATGTTTCCGTAAGGAGCAGTCTGTAGCAGCTTATGTTTCAACAGCCTTTTTTTACAAGGCTGTAAATAAAGGGATGCTACCTTGATAATCTGTGACACACAGCTAGCTACTATTAGCATGATCCTTTCAGCTCTTGCAGAAAGGTAGAGTTCACAAGTTATTCTTCTACTTTTGTAACTCATGTCAATCCAAAAGGTTGAAAAGAAAAGCTTGTTTGCTTTCGATTTTTAAATTATTTTAAATGCTATAGTCATATATCTCCCAAGTATTTCTATTATTTTTACAGAATAGGAATACTTTTTCTTCCTTGTGTATGTATTTTTGGAATGTGGACTTAACCCACGGGAATAGCCTTGTTATCAGAATGAGAATACAGTTATCAAGATGTAATCATATTTGTAAAATATGCAGATATAGACAATCCCTCTATGCTTGGAGAACAGCTTTTTACATCAGTTGAATTATATCAAGGACTCTCAAGGTGCCAGCAGCAGTACTGCAGTGTAGGAAACAACTGGAATAGAGGAAAAAAATAATCTAAATACACATTTTGTGTTTAAAATGGGGAGAAAGAGAGAGCATACAGTAGAGATAATTTAGCTGGGGGCAGCCATGTTTTAGGCCAAAGGGAAGGTAACTGAGAAGCAGGGCTACTCAGGGTTAAGGTGCTTACATGGAACACGAAAAACTGGGTTATTGATGCGTCATAACATTCCTGTGTGACTTGAGCAATCCACAGGGCCAGTTTTGTAAAGAATGTGAGGCAGATAACTCCTCATTTTCATATATAATTAGTTATAAAACTAATATAGTGTGTGGCTAGTGTTGTATGCTTAATTATCTTCATTCATGACTGCTTTTCAAGTATGAGTTTCAAGTCTTAGCATTAAATGCACCTTAATTTTAAGTCCCAATCCAGAAAATATTTATTAGTGCTTGCTGTCATGAGTAAGTCATTGCCTAGAAGAAAACATTAGCTTCAGTGGAACTACTCATTGAATTGCTATCATAGAAGGGAATGTTTTCAGGGTTTTTACTTTGGTTACATATGTATATGGATCATTATATATGTGTTTATATGTATGTACACACACATATACATATTTTCATAAGGTAAATTTAAACCAATATTTTCTATATATATTCCTTAATGTGTTTTCTAAGTTGTTTTTTTTCATCTTAAATCTCTTTTTAAGGTGCAACTACAAATGAGAATGCTATGTGTTCTCAACAAGTTTGAGTTGATGAAGAACAGTAAGTAGCTCAAGTCTCAAACTTTTGAGACAAGCCATATACAAGAACAGCAGTTCAGTGCTTTGTGCTCTTTATACTTTTTTTTTCCTTTCTAAAGTCTGCATTTTCAAATTCAGAAATGTCATGTTCCAAAGCTGACATGCAACCCGGAGGCCAGTTCAGACACGGTGAGATGCAGGCCAGTTGAATTGGCTGGTGGTTCTACTGTGGATGAGTTAAAGAAGGAATCACCCGAAGCAATGGTAGCTCTCAGAAGGGGGCCTGCCCTTCAACAGTTTAAAGCCTTTGAAGAGAGATTTCCTTTGAGCAATGTGAAGTCTTTGTGGTGATGGGAAACATACATTTATAATTACAGAAGAACACAGTGTACAGTAGGAATAGTATAAAAGCATGCGATTTACAGTGTCGAAGGAGAAGCTTTGATGTAGAGGGCCCCACTGACCTAGTTTGCTGCTGAGAGCCCTAGAAACATAAGGCTAACCGACTGCAGTTATAGGGATGCAGCCTGTGAACAACATTCTTCTGCCTCTTCATTGCCACCCCACACTAAACGAATATTCTGTTGCAACACTGAGTGTACGGACATACTATCTGAATACAAAATAACTGTGCTAAAAACATTAATAAAGTTTGCTGTGCTCCTCTGGGGGAAATGTACTAAAAAAGAACCATTATGAATCAGCACACAGGCTGGGGAAAAGATTTATCTGTGAAGATTATTTATGGAAAAAAAACCTTGATGCCAGCACAGCCACCCTTTGGAGGAGGGGAAGGGAGAGATACTAATCTCTGCTAACAAGGGACAGCATGTAAAACCCAAGAGTTGATACTGATTCAAAATGGTTTTGATACCAGGGTCTGTAAGAAAGGCTGTGCTCAACAGCAGTATACCCACCACAGGAAGAGTGCACCATTACTGAAAACAAATCTGGTGTGAGCTCTAAAACTAAACATTCCCCTCCAAAGGAAGAACAGGAATGTTGAAAGGGGACTGAAAGAGACACTAGTTACCATGACCCCAACCATCTACAAGTCAGTATTTGAAGAATGCTGTACCAGGACTTCAGTAGCCTCCATCAAATCACAGAATCACAGAAACACAGAACTGTAGGGACTAGAAGGGACCTCGAGAGATTATCAAACGTCCACCAAGAGAAGAGTTGCAATTGTTGGTTCACCTGACACTGCTGGCAAAGAAAAACAAGGGAAATCACACACTTAAGAGGATGAGAAGAGTTCGTAGTAGCCCATATGGACTTGGATGCTGCTTTGAACTGAGGTGGGTAGCTGGGGGTTTGGCTAGTGACCACATCTAAATAACATTACGCTGAGGTAGCACTGTCTGCTTTATAATCACTTTGCTTGTGGGAGCAGGCCAATCTGAGGGAGGTCACTGAAATTAAAATGAAAAACTTAATTGCATAAAAATAATAGGGGAATATAGAGTGCTTTGATGGACAAGGATGATGTAGGAAAAGAAGAATATAAAAGTTCAGTAAGAGCTATTTATAAATCTTACCTAATGGGAGTAATAGACAACAAAGGATAAATCAGTGACTATTAAGAAATGTTTGTGCCAGCAGAGATACAAATTTTTTTTCAAGTTTGACCTGAGACCTAGAAAACATAAGGTTGGGAGTACCCAGGAGAGATCCTAGGGATCTTGCTGCCTCTAATTCAGCTGCTGGCTAAGTGTCCTATAGTCTCTTCCAACTCACCAGTCACTGACCTGATCCTAGAGCAGAGCAAGCCTTAGGCTTTTCTAGGTTTGCAGACAACATCCTAACATCACAGTGCCCCAACCACCTTCTGTAGCTTTGCTGAAGTACCTTTGGTGCCTGCACATTAAGCCTGCTATGCCACTATAAACAAATCTTCAGTGATAAAAAAAGTCAAATTAACTTTTCCAAGACTAAATAATGTTTTGTTTCAGTTTTGGTGGCCCCTTAACTTTAGACTTAACATATTTCAATTTGTGTCCACTTCAGGGGAAGAAGATACTCAGGTATCTTTTCCAATCCATGGACATTATACATTTGACTATTTCATGCCTTTTCCAGCTATTCTCCCTAGACCTGTCCCTGACTCTATTTACTTTCAACAGTCTGGAGGAGTCCTTCTCCTGTGGTCAACTTCACCATTGACCCATCAAATATTTCCCATCCATTCCTAGATAACAGTAAAATATTAGTAGTCAGTATCTGCCCTGCTTATGTTAGACAGCATCCTAAACCCTTTCATTATTATGCAGTCTAAAGAGACTAACTTCAAGTTCACTTTGGTGAACGTAAAAACAGACAAAAAGACATTTTCCCAACTCTCTCCCTTGTTATCCTTTAGTAGACTGGGCTGAGCAGGATGAGTTGAGTACATGTAAGGCTGAAGTCTACTTCTAGACCAGTATATAAGCAGAGTGGTATGTAAGTCATTCACCATAAATGAAATGTTATGTCATGTTCTTATTTTTAAACTTTCCTTTCACAGGCAATTGGCAGACCTGAAGGATGCAGTCTTTGTGAGCTTTTGACAGATATTGGCCCAGGTGATTTAGGTTCCTTACACCCCTTTCTGAAGTCCTATCCTGCTCAGTACACTGCTAACTACTTCTATATTTCTAGGGAACAGACACTCTATTTGTCAGTGGTATTGGAATGGAATAAAATGATAATAACTAAAGATAGAGATAACAGATCCTATAACCTGACCTTAAAAATACATTGTGGCTGTATTTGCACTTCTGGGCCATGCTCAAGACCAAACTCACCTCTCTTCAGATGTGAGTCTTAAGACAAGCTTTGCTCATGCCCTTTCAACATTTAGGCTGTCTACCTTGATGGTGATATCACATAATTAATGCTGAACAGATAACTCAGCCAGGGAGGCTCTAACAGAAAGACTCAGGTGTTGCATACTGAACACATGGGTACAGTCTTACTGGGCAGCATGGAGCTATGCATCCCTAGGGGCTAACATATAGGGTCCTGGAATTCTTGAACTGTGTCAGAAAATACACTTTACTTTAGATTATCTCCAGGCTTAAGCAATATAGAGAAATGCAAAGGGCAATACAGAGTATATGCTGAGCAGCTGACTCACGGTCTTTACCCTTACTCTGGCAAAACACCTTATACTGTCATTTATGTATCTGTCTTCAGTCTCTTTCTTGAGATCTAACGTATCAGTCTCCAGAAACAAGCACTCAACATTAGGATTTGCGTCTGTCTTTGGAGAGTTCTGGTTTTAAATATGCATAATTACTTAATAAGCTTGTTTCTCCACAAACACAAAAGTGCATGTTACAAGAAACCATTAAACCAATTAAGAGAGACACAACATGGCTTGCATGCTGACTCAGCACTCACCCCTACACTGCATGTGAATTGCTCAGAAATAGGTGTGAAGAGCATAATAAGACTAAGTAAAGAAGAATCTGGCCTTTATAATAAAAGCTGGCCAATGCATGACACAAAGACAATTTCAAGGAAACACCCTTTCAACAGTCTGTCATTCCACTGAGAAATGGTATATCTGTCCATCTGCCCATGTCTTTTGAACTCATTATTATGAAAGAGAAACTGCTGTAAGGCATGAGCAAAGTGTTATTTTACAGTATTCATTTTATCTTTAAAATGTCAAATAATATTTTTAGCAACATGAAGTATTACTCTTTATGACTGGACACTAGAAATTTTCCAAGTGTGACCTGTGACCATGTACAGCGCTAGAGGATTATGGCGCACCTTATGATGCAAGTATTATTTTCTCTGTTTTATGTTTGAGAGGCTGAGGCAGGAACTGATAAGTGACCTCTAATGTCTTGAGGTTATTGTTCTGTAATACAGGAAATGTGGCTCATAATCTCAAGTCCTTGAAAGGATGCTCGAAGAACGCTTTATTTAAACGACATAAATATATATATGCTCACATACATAGGTTAGTTTTCACAACTTAAAAAAAAAACAACAAACAAAACATAACAAAAACTCATTCAGGCCACGATTTTCAAGTTGATCAACAGCCTCATGTGTCTCAGCTGAACATGTCCAGTTTGAAGTCACAAACTGGTTGCTTTTCCAAAACAAAACTCAAAAATTGCCTCAAGCTGCATAACCACAATGCTGGTGCACCCAAATATTTCGAAAACGTGGACCTAAAAAAACCCCTTATACAAATCAGCCTAACTCTTCTGAGAGGTTTACTCTATTGACAGATCCTAGCTCTATCTAATTTCCCTGGCTTATCACTATAGGATATCGTTCACCTCCTTTGAATATTTTCATAAGCACTACGAACAATAGTTCCACAGTGCACAGCTCCATGAAAGGTACTATTGAAACATCATCAAGGCCTAATACAGTGCAAAGAGAGTAGCCAGCATCAGTAAAGGTGTGCACAGCTCTAGGCATAATTTAGCTTCACCACAGTAGTGACTGGAGGATGCTATTTCTGGACCTAGAGGTAAGGTGCTCAGAGTTTACTTGCTTGTCTGCTCAACTCGATATGATACAAATGTACCCTGTGTAGTTGTACTCATATGGTGCTGTTTGAGGCTATTAACTACGTCTCTTCAGAGCTTTTATGTATGATCTAGGATGCACACCTCTGCAACCAATCAATGAGTCCAGGAGACCCTCCCTGTCACAATAATAAAATGTTTCTTGTGAATAATGTGCATTTTATAAATTGAGGAGAGGGGAGATCCTCTCCACTGTAGTTTTCTCTTTCTATATCTTTTCCCTTGGGGCTTTAAATAAGAATTTGTGGAAGGGGTTTAATATTTATTTGGCTATTTTTCTAGGCTACCCTTAAGAAACCTTTCATTCATGTTCTCTGTGGTAGGGTATTCTGTTGCAATTACAGACATAGAGCAAACAAGTGAAGATCTGAAAATAGAATGTGCAAGTCTTTTTTTGTCACTACAGTTCAGAAGGGAGGTGACAGTCTATGACACTACTTCATGGAGTCAGAAGAATTGCTGTGGTTCCCACAGCAAGCCTGGACAAGAGCTTACAATGCCATTGTGATAATGTCTGGAGGCCCCAACTAAAATCAAAGACTCATTTTGCTCACTGTTGAACAGCTTCTACTCTGAATAATTCAAGACTTGAATCCTGCACTTGCAGAAGTACTCAGTTTCTACAGAAAATAATGTTCCAAATAGACAGGAAAAAAAAGAAAAAAAAAAAGGTATTTAATTCTATTGTTTATTCTATCTACTATTTGGGGATAGAAAATTAAGATGCAAAAGGACTGGAAGAACTGAATAATTGGCCTGAATAATATAGGACTTTTATTGAAACCAAATCTTTCACATTCTAGTCCACTGTTAATCCAGAAAACTATCCTTCTGTGCTGCAGATTTTGTGATTGTTCAAATCTGCCCTTATGTAAGCAGGTTGCGTACTAGCAAAGTAGTCACTAGAGTTGTCCCGTGCTCTCATTTCAGAACTGCCTTAAGCACACAGAGGCCTATAGCACATTTCTACAATCTGGAGGTGTCCATCTAGACACCAGTACAACCATTCATCCATTCTTAATATCTTTCTCAAGCCCTTAAATAAAGGTGTAAAATTCAAATAGTCTCTGATACCATTCATCAGGCCACCCACTTATGCACACAGTATTTCCTTACTTTCCTTTCTCCACTCATATTTTACTGCGTGATAGTCCCCCTCCATTACTTTTCTCAATTGTTTCCAAAAGAGTGCTCCAAAATGAGACTCTCAGCATTATTCTTACAACTATTTGGTGCTTTGCTTCTAAGTAGATAACTTGCCCCTTAATTACACACCTCATCTCAGAAGATTTGCATGCCATGTCTCAGAAGTCTCCTGCCTCACTGAAAGGGATGCGAAAGCACCACTGGAGATCCCAAGGAGTCACAAAGCTTCTGTACGCATCAGTTGTGTATGCCTGGAGACAGTTGCTGGCAGCAGCCACTCATGCTGACTGACCCCAAGGGATAAGCATCCACAAGCTTCTGTTTATCTGAGATTAGTGTTATCCAAGATTAGGTGGTGCTATCAATCTGCTGCTCCTGCAACATGTATGTACCAAACCCCAGTGCTATACAAGTGGTGACTGCCTTTGGCAGATTGGTAGCTCGGTCAATAAAAGTTTTCAAGTATCTCCTTCCGTGCTTTCATTGTTGGCAAATTATAACCTCTGGGAGTAGAGCTCTGCAAGCAAGTTTACTGAGGGCTGTATCCAGCTGAGTTTGTAATATCTACAAAGATGGAGATTTTGCAGCTTCTCTGGGCCTCTGTTTCAATATCAGTGAGAAGTATTCTTCTTTGCTGCAACTTGTTACTGCTTTTGCTTTTTAAGCTTTTGCTGTACGCTGCCAAGAAGAATCTCACTCTGTGACTCTGTAACTACTCAATAGGTAGTTAAAAACAGCAGTTAGAAGTCCCCTTAACCTTCTCATCTCTGGCTAAACAAATTTAACTCCTCATATATCATGTCCTTGCGTGACTACAATTTCTCATATACTTAAATGCTCAGTCCCTTGATCACCCTGCTGACCCTCACTGTACTTTGTCCAATTTTTAGTCTTGCACTGAGAGCCCGGAAGTGGGCATAAGATTTGAAAGGTGGCCCCACAAGCACTAAAAGAGAGGAATAACAATTTACTTCAACTTGTTGTCTACCCTGCTGTGATACAGCCCAGTTTACTGTTAGACTCTATACATAAGTGAAGACCACAAATGTTCAGCTGTTTGTTCAACAGGTCCTTTCCTGACAGGGTGCTTTGAGGTTGGATAGCCCCCCCCAGCCTGTAACATCGCATGGGATTACTCCTCCTGGTGTAGAGGACTTGTTATTCACCTTTGCACATTATTGAGAATTGCCTTAGAAATATGACAGATGGACTCCAGCAACCAGATTTTGTCGTAGACATTGAGGGTAATCAGCAGTAGGTAAGCTGTGAGGACACATCCTTGCTCTTTGGAGGAATAGGAGACATCAAATGTGGTTCAAGACAGGTCCTGAAGACTTTCACTCTAGGAATATGTATGGGACACATACTTGAGCTAATCCTGCACTCACACAAAAATCCATTTGGATTCAGACAGATTTAACCAAGTTGAAAAATAACGCATGAGAGAGTTGAGACGCAACAGAAGCCTGAACTGATGTGACAGTATAGAAAGTAGGCTTAAAAACCCCAGATTGCTGCTGTTGCCTCTCAATCTCTGAGGCAATCAACAATAGCTTCCTAATGGTTTCTTTGCTTCTTCTGGATTCTCAGCAGCATTCCAGACACACATCCTAGCAGCACATGCCAGATGTGTCCTTTCCCTTGAGCAGTAAAAAAAAGTGTATTGCAGGCCTTTTGTTGTCTAAGCCCAGTGAGGATGCACCCTAACTTTTATAAGCTTTGCTCCTTCTATTCCCAGTAAGCAATACATTTATTGGAAAATCACGGGATAAAATTAAATCTGATTTACCTTCTTTAGGTTTGTGTATTTCGGTTTTTGAATGGTGATGAGTAACATATTCACTGCACATTTGCTGTGATTAAGAAAAAGCTTTTTTAAAAGTGCAAGGTTAATTAAAATATCATCCAGAGGCTTCCTTACAGAGCTCCCAAAGTTTACAGAAATGAGAAATAATTATTTATACTGATGAGTTCTAAAAAATTTGGGTACAATTACTGCCTTCTAATCATTTATATATCTACTGGTTTCCTAGGAATTCTGACATTGTAACTCTCAGTTCACAAGAACAAGAACTGAAAATTTAATGTGTTTTCCCCTCTCTTGATCATCCCCATGTTCCCTGTCTAAGGGCTTGTCTTCACTACCGAGGAAGGTTACATTATCTCCCTCTAGAAAACAAAGTAATGGTTTCCTAACTGGTAAATGGTAAAAAAAAAAATAAATAAAAAATAAAAATAAAAATTACCTCTCTAATATGTACACTCAGAACTGTACAAAAGTAATGAGTGATCATCATTTGTATTTAAAGACAGTTGCTCAAGCCTTTGGTTCTGATGCTAACGTTTTTCAAGCAGCTGGTCAGTTTTCTCTAGGTTGATCTGAATTCATTTATATACACATGTGTATCTTTAGTGGTAGATAACACAAGCTGAATTTTTCTGGAAATGTGTTGCACAAAGAATTAATCTCCTTCTGATAAAGGGCTTTTTACCATTCTATCTTCCTGTAGAAGAGGATCTAAATGCAGTAATTAGATTGGACACAATGGAAGGATTCCTATAGAACAGGTGAAAACAAAACTGGCAACAATTAAAAGCTAATTATCTGCAGCTATCAACTGGTCGCCAGCAGTTCTGAACCATATAAAGAAACATATACTATAAGAGAGCAATGCTATGGGGAGAAGTGTTAGTAAAGGCTACAAAACTGGGAGGAGACAGGCATGAGATTCAGCTCTCCTACTCCAAGCCTGATCCTAGATGTTCTCCTGTGAGTAGCTATATTCTGTGAGTTCTCACAATGAGACATTTAGCTGATTCTTCTACTGGCTCCAACAGATTTTAATCACTGTGAGCTACTAAGTTTAGAAATGCTCATTTCTGTTTTACTCTACTCATGGCTTTGGTGGAATTGCTCACATTAACAAGCTGCTAATCTTGGACTTCCTCGTTGGGCCCATGTTTGTGCTCAGCCGAGGAACAGAACCAGCAAAGCAGTGGGGAGGGCGAGGGGGAAGAGGGGTCTAAAGGGAATTTTTTGTTTGTTTGTTTCACATTGGCAGCAGAATGAAAGCAAAGTGAATTTCCAAGTGCCTTCTCAGTTCCTTTCTTTTGTCTGGTTGCCTTTTATCCAATGTTAATTAATGTAATTGCTACAATTTCATAGTCCAGTGGAGACCAACTAATGATACTAGAGCTGAGTGTTCTGTTTCTGCAATAAATCAAGAAAACAGTTCATATAGTACAGCCTTCCACTTCTTCCCACCACATCAAATTAAAGTAGATAAATATTTCTTTTTCATGGCTCAGGATCTGGTAGTTAGGTCACTCCCCCATGACTTCTTGGGAAGGTCTGATACAATGCTTCTGCTTTAGGGGAGGCTTCAAATCCAACACTTCAGTCATTTGAGAGAGTACCCTATGCTCCAGTCTTGGGAGGAACAATCTCTGCAGTTAACATTGGATCTTTTCCTCGGTGTAGAAACCAGCACAAGATTTATGGGGTGAGAAAAACACAAAGAAAGAGGGAACAGAAATAAGTAGCTAGGGAAACTTCCTATAAGTAGGAATACTTCCTACTTTAGGAAGCTAGGAAAACTTCCAGAAGTAACTCTAGTGAGTAGGTTTTGGTTGAAACTAAACAAACCAAGATGCTATCCTAGCAGCAGAGCCTAGCTAAGCTTCATATGATTAAAGGATTAGAGAAAGCATAAAACTGTGTTCCCAGAAGTGGCCTCCAACATAAAACCCTGAAGGAGATAGGGACCTGCTATATGAGGAATCTAGTCATCCCACCAGAAGACCACCGTTTGTGATGACAAACAGCTTGATGTGAAGAAAAACTGCTGGTGCTGTTTCTTGACCTTCCATGTGATAGCATCAGAGCTGCCCAACCCATAGTGCTTTCCCAAAGTGAAGAAAAGAAGGAAAGGAACTGGAGAAGTGGTTTTTGTTATAGTTGTCACATCTGTCCTGACAGATCACTGTCAGTTAGTATTATAATTGGTTGGAAAAAGAGAAAATCTGTAAAAATTCAGCAACTATCAGGAAAAAAACCTCTGATTACACATATTTACAACCTCAAATCCATAGATGTGTTTGTAGTGACATGTAAGCTGGACTTGCAAACAAACACCTGTGGTATTCCTAGCTTTTCCCTGCTTTTAGGAAATTCTTAGTTTTCAAGACTGCGAGCAGACTCAGCTCTCATGCAACATATTGAAGCAAGATGTCATACACAGTTCTGCATATGAAATCTTATTGTTGCATGATAAACTATTTTTTTAAGGCACAAGAGGTTAAAATGACTGGCATAATACTATGTAGAAATGAGAGTATGTAAATATTCAGCCTGAAGGTAAATCCTGAGCCTGACTTCCAGCTAAAAGCATCTCCGAAGTGAGGCATGCCTAGAGACGTAATGTTTACAATTCCTTTTCAAGTCAAAAAGCTTATGATTTTGTACAAGGAAGAATAAGACTTGCCATGTATTTGGTTTTAGTTTTTATAAGCTGGCACCATATTGTAGGTAAGAAGAATCAGCTTCCTTCTGCTAGATAATAGCCTTTAGGTGAACATTAACCCTATCAGAGAGGGATCCATAGTAGTTTGGAAACATATGAATTCAGCTGTTTGGAGATAACCACCTGGGAAACAGTGAGGAATCAGACTCTCAGACATGGTGTTCACTGGTGCTGGAGTAGCTGCTGTTCACTAAGGGTTTGTAAGCTATGGTCCACTGGTAAGGTGCCCTTCTCTGCCCTGGTAAAACACTGGTGGGAAATCTGGGATCTGTGCTCAATGAGGATCCATCAGTCAGCCCGGGATCTCTGTTGGAGGCAGGAGACCCCTGTCCACTCTCTATTCACACAAAAGAACCAGGCAAATTTAATTCAAAAAGAATTATCCACAAACATATTAAAATTGTGTTATAATATTAATAACCAGATTAATTAACATTCAAGACTCTCGGTGGGTTGAGAGGTGTGAAGAAAAGTGAGCATAGCTTTTAAAAAAATTAAGAGAGAAAAGAGGGAGTAAGAAAATTAAGTTCAGGGAGCACACAGGGCATTCACACAAGAACCAGACTTTCGTTCCTGTAGGGAATAACTTCCATCACTAGGTTGTAGCATGAGGCATGAACAAAATTTCATCTTTCCATCCAGTGACTCCTAAACTGTTGTACACATATAGCAACATAGGTACTTTTAGGAAAGGTGTTTAACTTCCCATTATCCTGAGCAAATAAGCCTCTTCAGAAAGAAGGGAGAAATGGATGTTGAACCTTCCTCTATCTAAGTCCAGGTCACCTAATTAAAATATCAATAGAGAGCAAGAACATCTCTCCCTTAGGCCTTCCACTTCCCTAGCGTAGAATATTATATAAAGAATAGCAGCAGTGATTGTGTTTTATGCAGAGCCTAATACAGCTGAGCCTAATACAGCTGGTATATGTAAGGTATGCCTTGACCTCTTCCAGATAAAAGCCCTAGGGAACTTGGTGCAGAGGGGGAAATTGAGGGATGCCTGATGTTGGATCTTGATTTGACTTGGGCAGGAGTTGACTACTGAGTTGTTCAGTTCTCTCAAGGTTGGGAATTTGGGGTGGGCATGGGGTACCGTTGCTTGATAAACACAAAAATATAAAGTAATTAGGATTTTATAGGTGCTCTTGGGATATAAAAAGGAGGCTTCACAGTCACAATTAGAGAATCATAGTATATACTGAGTTGGAAGGATTATCGAGTCCAACTCCTAGCTCCACACAGAACCAGCCAAGTCAGAGCATTTGACTCAATGCATAGTCCAGATGCTTCCTGAACTCAATCAAGCTCGGTGCTGTGACCTGGGGAGCCTGTTCCAGTTCCTGACCACCCTCTCAATAAAGAACCTCTTGCTAATATCCAACCTAACCATCCCGTTTCAACTTCCCACCATTCCCTCAGGTTTTGTCACTGGTCACCAAAGAGAGGAGATTGGCACCTGCCCCTTTGCTATACCTTGTCAGAAAACTATAGACCATGATGAGGTCTCCCCTCAGCCTCCTCTTCAGAAGAGACTTCACCCTCTTCTCCAAAGACTTCCCCTCCAGACTCTTCACCATCCTTGTTGCCCTCCTCTGGACACTCTCCAACAGTTTTGCTTCCCTCTTGTACTTATGGGTGTAAGTGCTTAGATTTCTTTAAGCTCTTTTTAGCACAGTTACAGTGCATATTCACAAATTCACAGAATTGTATGGGTTGGAAGGGACCTCCAGAGATCATCGAGTCCACCCTCCCTGCCAAAGCTGGTTCCCTAGAGCAGGCCACACAGGTGAATGTTATGATGTATCTTGATGGACTAGATCAAATTTGTTTCATTCAAATTTATTTTTGTCTCATCAAATAAAATTCACTTACTTAAACTTAACTCTAAAGACTGGCCTACTGAGAATAGGAATTTATCTCTGAATGAAAACATCCCAAGATATTTTGTTTGAATTTTATTGACTTCATGTGCTCCTATAGCATCTATTTCTTCCAATATTAGTCATGAAACTTGGTACTAAGAAAATGAGGGACCTTCCTTCTTATTCTCCAGCTATTCCTCATTGTAAATTCTGCATAGATACAGGCACATTTCCATCTGCTTTAGGCTTTTTTGTCGTCAGTCACATATGCTCTGAGAAATAGTTCTTATATTTTAGCACTAGACCTTATCAGATAATTCACAGTGAATAATTTATTTGAACAAATTTAGACTTTTCTGTTTGTTAGTTGTCCATGAGCTGCTTTTGATTTTCTTGAATTTATTCATTATTCAGAAGTATTTGCTTAATAACTTCTATGAATAACTTAATGAGCAAAGCTTTATTTGTGGACTGTTTGTGAGCAGTTTTTCATGAGTACAAGGAGCTTGGTACTGTTGATTTAAATTTTTTTAGATACTGAGGCTATATATAGGTTTTCTACTTCTTGACTGTATGAATAAATTGAAGCTGTCTTATGTGAATACTTACATTGAAAAATTCCAAATTTTCTTTTCTTAACAGGTAGTTGTCAATTATAATGTTCCTCAACAGTGTACAACCCTCAAGTAAACTGTTAATTTCCATTTTCATTGCCATTCCCTTCTAAAAGTGATTCAATTTTCGTATAGGTGGTTCTCAATGAATACATTTTTTTAGCTAGTCACTCTGCATTTGCTAGATGTCTGCTCTTTGACTCCATAGCTGTAAGAAGAAAAAAAAACAATAGCTATCAGTTGTTTTATTTATATAAGACTTCTATAGCTGTTAGAATATAAATATAGAATATAGAATATGTGACCCTCTCAGTTTTAAAAAAATATTTCTTGTTCTAACATAAGCGACAACCTTTCATTTCAAAATATAGCCTTCATTTTGTGTCCATGAAAACTCAAGTATTTGGCAACAAAACATCTTGAGCACAGGTTTCCTCTTGGAAAATTGAAGAGATCTATATGAAATAAATAATATCCCTTTTATTATTTATTTATAAATGCAGTATCAAAGCTTTAGGTAGTAAATGTTAAAACTGAAGGAATCTACAGAATTCAGAGAGTCTGATAGAACAAATGGAATATTTCAGTGATGTAATTGTTTATTCTGTTGTTTACTGTATTTTTAAAGATGATTAAGTTAATTTTTGTTTCTTTTAGTAAATGTTGCAGAGGTTTCTCTGTAATTATTATAATTAGATGCATTAAATTATTCTGAGGCATTCAATACAGAAAACTAAACAGAGAAAGCACAGTTGTTTTATGACTTTTAGTGCTGTTTAAAGCATGGTAACCATGATCTTATTCTGAAATTTTGCTCATCACAGCACTTGTGTTAGATTGATGAAAATGCATTAAGCAGGATATATTTATCTCCCTTTATATTCCCTTGGAAATGTCATTTATATAGCACCAAAATGCCATGTTTTAGTAAGGCTGCTGCATATTTGACATATAACTGACAGATGATGTCTAAGCATTATGCAGGGCTATTAAAGATGACATAGAATGCACAAATGTATCACCACATGAGGAAGAAAGCTGGTGAGATTTTTGGAAAAATCTAACATCACTGAGTGAAAGTCACAAGTGGAATTACGTGAATTAAATAAACTAGACAAAACACATCAGTAGCAATGTGAAAAGCAAACCTCCATGAGGTAGTTTATCAGGCCTGCAGTAGTAAAATAAAATGTAAGAAAAAAACCAACCTACAACAACTACATATGTGTAATGCAGAGTAAAATATACTATTTCATATGCTTGTGCAGATCTGATTAATTTGAGAGTAACAGATTTTTCTGTTTGAACATTCAAGTGGGATTTAAGAGAAGATTTCAGATCATTTGTATACACAGGAGGCTTCTCATCTCCAATGTCTCACTAGGTTTCAATAAGTTTTAAACTTCAATGCTCTAGAAAGTTCCACTGAAAGTTCTTATCCTTAGATAAGAAAATTATTGTTAGCTTTTAAATATCCCATGAAAGCCTCTTCCTCTTCCTAGGACTCCATGGACCATGAGATAGTAACTACCACGTCCTAATTACTAGAAGGATGTGGATTTTTTTCAGCAGAGGATAATTGCATCCCTCATTGTAGAGTTTGGTCAAATGAGTAGAAAGAAACAGCCACTAAAAGGGCTAGGGAGATGCAAAGGGGGACCCAGTGACTGAATAGGAGTACAAGTAGCATAAAATGACAATTTCACAAAGAATTCGTGTTAAATACTCTGTCTGGCAGAAGTAGTAGATATGTTAATAGTAGGGAGCATTATGAGAATAGAGAGGATGGTGATAATCTCCATATTGAATCATATGCATGTGTACACAAAACCAACATAAGTCAATCTCTCAAGTAGGATTTTTTGGTATTTTACACAGGTCTTAGTTTGAATGTTAACGTATATTCCAGTAACACTTAGTTTGTTGTTTTTTTTTCTTTTATGATCTCATCTGCTTGGTTTTGCATTGATCCATTTTGTTTTGCTTTTAGCTTTATATTCCTTCCTCCCTTCTCGACTTGCTCTGCTTTTGTTTTTCTTGTGATATCATAGTGGCAGCACAGTAAAGCCCCACAGAGATCTTCTTGCTTCAATTGAATTTGGCTCACATGTATTGCTCTGTTTCTTCCTGAAATTTTATTGCCATTTCCAGCAATGACACGGCAATATTTCACTGGAGTTCACTTGCCATTTTAAGTGGACCTTCATGAATTTGCATTAATGATATGAAACCATGCCTAATAGAACTACAGTACGGAGAAAGGTAAAATGAAATTAGTTTAACTCATTGTCTGTCGTGCACTGAATTGGCAGAGAAAATAAAATTGTAGATTGCTAGAACATTTACAAAAGTCCTGCAGAATCAATCCTATACTATCCTCAAAGTCTGCATGCTAATAAGTAAACTAACAATATAGAGTTACTCTATGCACCTCTGAGGAAAAAATTAAGTTGGTGAAAATAATGAAAAATCCATAAGCAAAGATTTTGAAACTATTTTGGAGCTTTCTCAAAGTTTAACTTGTTTGTGCTGTTCTTCAGCAAGCAACAAATGAGCTTCTGAAGATGTCTGACTAAACAAACCATTCTGCAATGCTTTAAAGATTACAAGAATTGGTATATCGAAATAGAAAAAAACAGAAAACCCTGTCAACTGTTTGTGATTCACATTTCTGAGCAGACGGCAGCATTGCACAACAGCTTGAGATTGGAAATGAGAGGGATCCTACATCCAGATGAAACTTCATGGGGATTTCAGGCAGAATATAATTATTTCATATAATTATGTTATATACAAGCAGAATATAATTATGCAAAGCTGGAATTTTGTCAGGACACTGTGGTGAGCACCTATGCTTTGTGAAAAGCTTATGGGGATTTTTAATTACAATAAGTGGTCAGAATCTTAGTTTGATGTCTCAGCCAAGAGATGAACTGATACCGAACTCCTAGACTCTTAGTACATGCCTGGGTAGTACGAAAATAACAGAACCATTAGACAGCTTGACTCACCTTGTAGTGATGGCAGAATGGGCTGTATCTGAAATCTGGGACAATGATTAAAAAATACTGTTGCTATTCCACAGAAGAGCAGTGATTATGAGGGATGTAACTCTGTATTCAAGATTCTTTCATTCTGGGGAAAGATATGCATCTGCTAAACATGCAGATATGTTATCTGTTCACTTCAGAAACACTCAAACAACTGAGCATCTGTCCTTAAAAATTACCACAGAATGGAATAACTTTTAAGAAGTTATCATGCTATGGAATGAGTCTTATGATATGAACTCATTATGAGTTGTAGAGCCTTCAATCAGCAGAGTGGATATTACACTGGATAGTTGAATACCCGAAAGTTTCTTAACTGGTTCAGTCCTATCTCTCTTATCTATCTATCTTCTCATGTCACACCCAGCTCTAGTGTATCTGAATGTCTTCCAAGTCTCTCTGGGGCAACAATATTTTTTTCATTATTTTTGGTAATGTAATATAAACTGGAGGTTACAGGAACATTATTTTATTGCTACCCCTGAGATATTTTTGTCAGATGTTAATTCATAATGTTGCAAAGTTCTTTCAAAAGAACAGAAATTAGAGTTGATACTTTGGGAAAACAGATTTCCAATGCTCATTAGTAGCTTTTTAGCTTTTCTGTATGGAATATTAGATATTTAAAAAGAATAATTTAAGGGGTTGGTAAGTTTCCTAATTTTAGAATTTCTAGGAGGTTTTGTTTTATTTTGTTCTTTAATGTGATGATGCTGTCTTTTGATTCGGATGCTGAACTGAACAAAGGGCATCTGATTCAAAGTCCTGACTGACACAGATGTAATTTTTTTTAAAGGGTTCATATGGTTATATTCCTGCGAGTTTGCATTAGGTTTGTAAAGAGATGATTATTGCCTGCCTCACACGTTAAAGCACACACAGTCCTTTCTCAGTGATTACAAATTGGGGTGCCTTGTATATTTTTAGAGACATTGGAAGGAGAAAGAACAAGGTAAGTAAAACTGAATTGCTGTCCTGATGTTTCTGTAGCTGACGTGCACAGATGTGTATAACAGGTAATAAAATGCATTTGTCCATGGGCTCTCAACATGAGGCAGCCAGATTGCCAGAAAGTTAAACTCATGCAAAACTATGATCCATACACAGAAAAGTAAACTTTAGCAGAGCTGCTACTGGCTTCACTGTAATTAAGTGCTAATTGTAGGGCTGTGCTGTTTTGCAGGGCAGTAAACCGGTTTCCTGAGCGGATAAACTCAGAGGTCAAAGGCCAGGGAGTTGGCTCCGTCAAGGGACCAGGATCACTGCTGAGAAAGGCAGCACACCTGTCCTGTTATTGTGATTATGAGACAAATGTGAATGAAGCCAGTAAAACAAAGTAACTTGAAAGTCTGGGAAATTTATTGACATAATTGTAAAGAGTGGCATATCGTACGCACAGTGAGCAGGGAGCTGGGCCTTGCCGGGTCCCACGGGACAGCTCTCGGCTCTCCAATGCCAAGCAGGCCAAGCGGAGCTACTCGCAGGGCTCTCAGCACGATCTTGGGAAAGTTGCTTAGGCTTTATAAGGTTGTGTTTTCCAAGCTATAAAATTAGGATATTAGTTAGTAAACTTCACAGAGGGGTTTCCAAGCGTGAATAACAAATTACATGTAGCTTTTCAGTATAATAGGATGGAAAGTTTAATCTATAGTAAATAAAAATGGCGTCTGTTCTGTATATTCCAGCAAACAGCATTGCGTGTAAGAATTTCAGGAATAGATATACTTAAAATCAGGAAAAAAGCCATAAAGTTTCATGAAGAAGGAGTAAAGAAAGCCTCTGAGAGTAATTTTAAATGACTCTGCTTTATTCATTGAGCTTGAAAGAAAGGAAAAGAGAGAGTTGCTGTGATTTTTATCACCAGAAGAAAAAATTTATCAATAAGTATCAGGAAGTAATTGGACTGTTAGTAAGCACTGGTAGGGAATATCCATGAAATGTAGGACCTGAAACGGTGAGAAATATGGATGTGTTGTCTCTGCATTGTGGACTCCAAAATTTTGAGGCCCATTTCCATGGCAGATAGACACCTATAGTTTGAAAACTGGGTCAATTTTATAGAGCAAAGTATCTTCTTCCTCAAACACCAAAAAAAAAAGGGGGGGAAAAACTAATCCAAAGAGCTGATATTTCAACACAATTACATTAACATTCAAAATGTTCCTGACATATGGAAAAATGAGCTTGTGGAACTTCCTGTCACAGGAATGCGTGAAACAAAGAATTTAGGTTTTTTACAAAGACTGAAACATTTCTGATCATAAGCAAAAATATGCATATGCATAACTTCATACGCAGATGTGTTCCAACAGCACAAACTGTTAAAGCCTTTAGGGATATATCTGGAGGAAAAAGGAAGGTAGACAGTTTGGGGTCCGAATGAACATAGCTCTCTCCCATTGGCCCTTGCATTTTGCCACAAGACACTTCAGGCAGCATTCTCATATCCCTCAGACACAAAGCTCCTGCAGCCAGCCGTTGAATAAATCAGAAAGGAAGAGAAGATCCCCTCCTGCCTGCACAACTTATTAAAAAAATGACATTTTCCCTGCCTCCTATCCTGAGGAATCTGATACCAAGGATATCAGTGAAATGATATATCAGAAGCTGGAATTAAGATCTGATACCACCATACAGTCCTCATGCTTTACAGAAATGATGACAGCCTACACTGCTCACCTTGCTTGATGAGATAATCACTTTTCTCATACATCAATATGAATATTACCAGTGTGTGTAAATATCTGATGGGCAGTTAAAGAAAATGGAACTAGACCTTTCCCAGTGGTGCCCACTGTAAAGACGAGAGTCAGTGGACACAGATGGAAATACAAGAAATTCTATTTAAACATAGGAGACTTTTACACTGCAACGGTGGTCAAATACTGGACAGGAACAGAGAGTACATGGAGAATATTTTGAATAAAATTGATGATATTCTAGCCTGACTGCACACAGTACTGAGCACTCTGCTCTTACTCTGTTCTCTCAAATGAGGCTGGACTAGATGATCACTAGAGTTGCCTTCCTAACTCAACTGTTCTATGAGTCTGTCAAAAGAATAATCAACCTTGCAACCATTATGACAATTGTTCTTTTTGAGTAATATACCTGCAGCTTTATTGAGGGAGAAAATAAACTTTATGAATTTAATATCCCCTAGATAGAGTATAAATAGAAGCCAGTAGAATTGACTTGTAATTAATTTTTTAAAAAACTGAATGTTAATGATTTTCGATGGTATAAAACTATTTATATACAATGACTCTCCACTCACAGTAATACTATGTGGTTACTATAGAAGGCTTTTTATTTATAGATCTCCAGGGATGTTGCAGATGCTCTATGTGGTTACACCTGATTTCAGGCAATCCTAGAAAATCACACTGGAAAGGACTTTAATCCCAAAGGAAATTAGACTAATCTGATAGATAAAGCTCATAAGGATCTCTGAAGTGGACACTCCAGGACTTCCCCAGGCAATCTGCTACCTTACTTAGAGGAAACTTTCCTTTACAGGAAAAAGGAATCCCGCTGTCTGTAATACTTATGTTATCTACCCAGCCATGAAAAATTGGCTCTTTTCAACAGTCTTTTATGTACTCTAAGGGTTGATGTCTTTTCTTGACTGAGCAAGGCCATGTTTTCTGGGGCTCTGATCACTCTCATTGACCATACCTAGACTTTTTCCAGTTACTCCACATCTTTCTTTAATTTATACAAATTACTTAAGAAAAAGATCTGGCTTTATAGATGAAGTTCCTGCACACACAGGGATTTTGGGGAGTTGGGGGAACAAACCAGAAACAATGCTGGCTTTTGGAAGAAAACTAAGCTTTAAAAATATTGGAAAAAATACCTTAGAGGGAAAAAAAAAAACCAAACCCAAAACTTTAGAATATCCTAAAGGTCCCTAACCCTTGTTTTCAGAGCAAATCTTTCCAGTAGTTTAAGATGCTGCTACTCTTGTGACAGAAGGTTTTGACTGAGTAGCAGTGTTGAATATATTCACAAGAATTAAACCCAGATCATGATGAACTTCTTAATTTAACCAGTTGTACAAAAGCCCTGCATCAAAACCAAGAGTTGCTGGCTCAGCTAGGCTGAAAAGAAAGACAGTGAATATTGATTTAAAGAGTTTCAATGATTAGGAATATACCAGAACCCTAGATAAATTTCTCCAACAGTTAATTACCCAAACCAATTGTTATTTTGAATTTGTCCAGTTAAACCTTCCAGTCATTGGATACTGTTATGCTTTTGTTTACTAAACAAAAGATTCCTTTACTATTAGAAATATTTCTTCAGCTGCTCACTGTGATGCAGCTGTCTCAGATGTTTGCTCACTTCTCTAGCCCTCTTCTATAGCCTTTCTACCACGCCAATATGTTATTTCGCATGTTTAGTGTTTGTTTATTTAGGATACGAAAACTACTTGAGGTTCAATAATCACCTAGTGGTGCACACAAAGATAACTGCAACCATCAAAGCTTTTGAAGCTAATTCACAGAGGTTCAGATCAGATCTTTGTTTCTTGGGACCCACTGGTTGTATTTCTTAGATCACATGCAGAATGTGCCTTGCACCAATATCTTAACCTTTCATCTAGTAGCAAAGCAGATGAGAGGGTTGAGTAAGTGACTTGACAGCTCAGTTCCAGTGAAGAGTGATAAAATCAACTTGATCTGTTGACTTAAGAAGGCTTGATTCTATTAAATGAGTTTCTTCTTAAAGAGTTGGTTTGCACTTTTAAGGGTCTTGAAAGTTTTTCGTAGAGTCTTAGGCCCAAGAAAGCTTAAAAGAACTGTAAACATCTGTCCTCATCATGTTATGAGGAGGTCCCATTTAAAATCTGCATCTACAGTGTGTCCTCCAGTAGCACTACTGAGTCATATCTTCTTCATGAGAATATTTTGTGTCTGGTTTCCCTGGAAACTTTGAGCATAAACATAACTTGTAGGTCCTTTGTCTATGGAGAATTTATTCATATTTCTCACATGTGCAGACTGATTCAAACATGCATGTGCAGTGATCTGGATTTATCCCAGATATGTTGAATTTAAGCACACAGGCATTGGAAGCGTGAAATTTACCAGACACATCTGCAGACACAGTCCCACATCTGCATTGTAGTCAGTATACTTAGACAACCATAAAACCGCAAAACAATTTGGGTTGTAAGGGACCTCAAAGCCCATCTAGTCACAACCCTCTGCTATGGGCAGGGACACCCTCCACTAGCCCAGGTTACCCAAAACCCCATCCAACCTGCCCTTGAACACTGCCAGGTAGGGAGCAGCCACAGCTTCTCTGAGCAGCCTGTGCCAGGGCCTCACCTTTCTCACAGGGAAGAATTCCTTCCAAATGTCTCAATTAAATCTACCTTCCTTTAGTTGAAAGTCATTATCCCTTGTTCTACACTCCCTAATAAAGACCCCTTCTCCATCTTCCCTGTAGCCCTGCTAGATACTGGGAGTCTGATATAAGGTATTCCTGAAACCTTCTCTTCTCCACTGGAGTGTCCCACTGGAGCAGAGCAGCAGGGCAGAATCACCTCCCTTACCTGCTGGGCACACTGGTTTTGATATAGCCCATGACACAGTTGGCTTTCTGGCCTGCAAGTTCACATTGTCAGATCATGTAGAGCTTCTCATTAATTAACACCCCCAAATCCTTCTCCTCAGGGCTGCTCTCAATCCATTCTGCACTCAGCCTGCAGTTGTGCTTGGGATTGCACCAACCGATGTGCAGGACCTTGCACTTGGCCTTGTTGAATTTCATGTGACTTGCACAGATCCACCTCTCCAGCCTGTCAAGGTCACTCTGGATACCATCCCTTCCTTCCAGAGTGTCAACCACAGAACATGGCTTGATGTCATCAGCAAACTTGCTGTGCTGTTTACCCAGTAGATATCAGGATATTTGAAGTTACTGTCTACAAAGGGCCTCACCTGTTAGGTTTCCCTGGTGAGATGGCCTGAAGTAGACCCCCCACTATAATGTTCCTTGTCCCTGACTTCCCTTTAATCCAAAAACCCATAAACTCTTGGTCAGTTCCTCATTCATCCCCAGACGGAGCTCCATGCACTCCCACTGGCCACTGACAATAGAGGGCAACACCCTTTCCCTGTCTGTGTCCTTCTATCCCAACACTCCAGTCACAGGAACTATCCTACCACTACTCTGTGTTGCCAATAAGATTTCACATAGTTAATTTGCCACACCTAGAATGTTATCTAACATAGTGCATATTTGTGGGTCATTAAGGCCACTTGAGTCCTTTGTGTTATGTATATCCCGAGCACACTGGACAATGGCATTGTACAACCAGGTGCAAGTCCCTCTTTAACACATTGATAGCCATTACAGAGAGACTTATTCATCAGTAAATAACACAGAATCAATCCATTCCATTTTGTGGAATTTCTTTAAAGAACGAGGAAGTGTATCTTGCCTTGAAATTTTAATTTAAACTGATCTAGAATATATTTTATCTCCAAAGTACTGTGTCCTGCCTTTGATTAATTTTTCAGAGTTTTAAGATAGCATCTTAGTGAAAACATGTAGTGTTAGCATTGAAAGTCATTTTACCTCCACCTTTTTTAACCTAGTTGTGCATTTTCACTGTACAATCAGAGGAAATCTATTAATGTTGGCTCATTAATAGGACATTCCACAAACTCTGAATTGTTTAATTCCACTGGTTCCGTACCATTGCACCCACAACAAATAGAGGTGTTTAAATTGGCTATAAACACTTTCTCAGATGTTTTATATTGCTCTTTTACTGTTTGTGGGTGTTAAAAGTCAAAGTGAGAGAAGTAGATAAGATCACCTAGTCTTGTTTTTTATTGTCATTCTTTGAGGCTATGTTAGATAGCACTTCCTTCTAGAATGGGACCATCATTACAAAACATATCATATAAAACAAGGAAAGGGAAGAATCCAAGCAGTGTTAAGAGTAGGCCATATGATGATAAGCATCTTCACTATCTGTGCCATACATTCTTTGCCTCTAAAATGACTTTGATCTAAAGAAATTAACCATCTTCCCTTCCTTTGGTGAGATGAAGGTGAGACTATCCAGTTTTAGTGGCAAAATACTTTTCTAGCTTGGTTCGCTTCCCATTTTGCTCCCAGAAGGTTCATGTGTGTGTTTGACGCTTTGTTCTGGGGCAGCCAAATGTCTCCTTTCAGAGAAGCAGCCAGTTGACCCCAGGGTCTGCTCCAGGTGGATTATTCAAACCATGTTTAGTCTAGGAACCCTGACTCCAATGGTGTAGTACTCTCTAATGACTTTTTCTACTTGTGTCCTGCAACATGCATCCTTGGCATCAAAATTGTCATGTGAATGTCTACAGCAGATCTTTGTCAGGCAATCAGAACTGAAAAAGTCTAAAAGTTCCAATTGTATTTCAAGAGCAGAGGAGGATTACACTGTATCTTACAGTTCCAGCACTTAATAATGGGATTATGAGCCAGAGCACACCAACTGAGCGTGGAGCCAGGACTAGATAACTATACAGACCTAGATAACTTCCAGGACCAGCAGTGGCCAACACCAATTACCTCAAAACAAACAAGTGAAAACATAAATCTACCCATAAATACATATGTACATGAGTCAATTTACATATGTATATTTACATGTGACTTCTGAGGTAGGTTTTCCCTATTTAAAAATCAGTTCTTCCTCCCTCACCTTCTATAAGATTTGGAGCAGGACTATACCACCACAACATGGCACAAGGTTAATGCTTCTATAGAGCTCATGACTCAGTGTTCATTACCTTGTCTCTCCTACCAGGAGATTATGCAGCTTTTGAGCTGATAAGTAATGTTTGTTTAGCTCAAAGGTTTAGCTTCCTGCCTTCTATCTCATAATGACTGTTCACTCTTCTATAGTCTCTTCTGGATGATGTCAAAGTGCAAAACAACAAATACATTTGACTACTTGATAACAAAGTGGGTTGGTCCCAAGATGTGTAACTCTATTTAATTAGGTAGCAATCAATCTGAATATGTTCGATATATTCTCTCATCATCGTAGGATTTGTAGCTGTCAATGTGTTACCCGGCTCATTGTCATTCCCTAGTTCAGGGTGAATAGGAGATCACAGGCCATAGATGTAGCTGACAGTTTTAAAGCACACCTCAGACAGAAAGGAAGATCATATAAAGAGAATTATCTTTTCACTCTCTGGGAAAAAGTGAAAGGTTATTAACAATTACATATTGCCAAATTTTCTGATTCAGGGCTGCCTGTGTATACTGGCTTGTTTATAGATTTCATCAGATGATAATTGGATATTCATAATCAAATGTCCTTATGACATGCAAAGTTACAGATAAGCTACACACTCAAAACCTGGAATATGGACTGGTTTCCTTTCAACTGTCCTTCTGAATGAAAAAAACTTACATGTGAAAATCATCCCTGATTCACTTTCTATCAAAGAAAGAGTACAATGGGTTTTATTACCTTTTTATATGAACCAGAAAGAAAAATTAAACAGGCATGAACAGGTCCTTAAATAGAGCAGGTAATGAAATGAAGCTCTTTTGCTTAGTTTAACACTGTAAGGGTATGAATGTTTGCTCACTTTGTTAAATTCATTATCCAGTATATCTTATCAATGCCATTAATATTTTCAGTTTTCTGCTTGGGGATCACAAATCATGTCCAAACAAAATTCCCACTGAGTCCACAGTAGTTTTGTCAAAACAACAAGTGTAGAATTTGACAAGGGAATAGGAAATAAATACTATGGCTTTCTTTTTTCTCTCTAATTTTTTTTAAGGTAGAAGAAGGGGTGGGGAGGGGGGAGGATGTTAATGGATTTTAGATCCACGTTTTACAGATAAAAAATAAGGTAGCGTTTTTTAATAGCCTTCATTGAAAAATGTGTTTTTCATACAAACATTGAAATAGTAATGCTAAATACCCCTGATAGGACCTCATCTGGAATACTTTCACAGTTTTGAATATCCATCTGTACAAAAAATAAAGCAAAACTGGACATAGAATCAGAGAATATTGTGAGTTGGAAAGGACCCATAAGGATCATCCCTTCCAACTCCTGGCTCCACACAGGGCCAGCCAAGTCATATATGGTGCAAGTGCAGTTTTTTCAAGTCCTTCCCTCATCCTCCCTGTGACTTACAATATGTTGATACTAAAAAACGTTTTGTTTTGTTTTACCTAGTAAAGCAAAAGTTGAAAAAAGACCTATAAATAGATAAAAAGTTCAATAACAGATATGGTAAAGGGTTATTTAAACTGAAAGAAAAATTCATAAGAAGTGGAAATAAACTAGCCCTGTATGAAAATTAGATTATGGCTTCAGATCAAGAGAGCTGTAAGGTTTTCATTTACCTGTGCAGTGAGAGTGGTAGGACATGGCCAGGCCTCCTGCTGTCCCCTGGCACAATGCATTGGAAACACCAGTGGAGTAAAGTGCTTCCTCCACATTATCTAGCCTATGCAATCTTAAAACAGTGTGGTTGAGATTAGACTTCAGTTCTGGTAACATTGAAAAGCTTGACATTTTCTTTGGCTACTCATAGAACATTTTTGTTTAAACCATGACACTGACAATAAAATATTAGCACCCAAAATTTTGTTTGCATTCATGTAAATGCGGAACTATTCTACAGGTCTAGTGGTGATAGCCATGTTTATCTCAAATGGAAATTACCCCTACATACTGAAAAACAAATCACCAAAAACTCCATCACGTTTTCTGTGTTCTCATCAAAATAACTGTGTCCCAGACTGTAACAGCTGGAAGATATGATGTCAATTTTTTGTTTGTTCGTTTTGAGAAACATATTTGGCCTTAATATATATAAAGACTTACTGTGGCCTGCTTAGGTTGCTTAGATTATTTTCAGTTCCTAACCTAGCTCAGATACCTTTATCATCTTTTAAGTCTGAAAAAATACTATAAAACAGCCTGTCTCTTGTATAACCACAACATAAAGTATATTTTTATGTTTAATATAAGGAAATTATGTGTTGAAAGGTAAAGCAACATGTAATTAATAGCAAACCTGGCTAATGATAGCTAAAATACATCAAAGCACCTTCCAGCCCATTGGCTAGTATACATGCTTTTGGCAAACTATGAACTTCCAAGCAAATTAACTTCTTTTCTAGGGATCTTTTTAAGTTTTATAGTGGGAGACGCTGATTGAAGCTTTGATTCATTAATAAAATGATAGATTCATGTCATTAACTCATGCAGCTGATGCGTAAGTTGATGCATGATCTTCCTACAGTGTTTTGCATTATGACTGCTGAACAAGTGGTACTCTTATATGTGTTCAAATACAACCATTGTGATGGTAGTTGTGTTTGTGTCATAGACTTGGGACTTGGGTCAGTGGGTAATGTAACAAAAGGAGGGCTTTTCTGGAAGTTACTTTGGCTGTAGATTTTATCAGGGTTTTTTTGCTCCTCTATCAGAAGCAAAATATATTTTTAGATGTTTGCATATCATTTTTACAGATGTTTATTGCCAAGACATTGAAGGGACTACTCTAACCTCTGCATAATAAATCACATTGACCTCCTTCACTGAGGAGAATCCCTAGAGTCTGTTACCTAAGTACATTCTACCAAGTGAAGTTATGTGTGGAACCAAATAACAGCTTATCCAGCCTGGAATTAGATTGGGATCTTCAAAGAAATCACATAGAGTTTGCTAGTACAAAAAAGTTTTCTCATCTTCCTACTATTAAAACCTTCACTGTTGAGTTGACTTTGTAGAACTGAATTTTCATGAGAATATTATATCGAGAAAATAATTACTGGCAAGGCTACGTATAGACTTTGAGAAAGACCTTTGCACAGGTCTTCATTTGTTTATAAAGTTCTCTCCTGATTCCTGCCTGAGCAGTGACTAACTGCTAAGTGAGTCATCATGATGAGGCTGACATTTTTTGTCCTATTTTCACATGTTTTGAAGGTGTTTGTGCAGTCCCCTCTAACTCACCGGGTCTTTCTTGAATATTGATTATCTCATGAGGATTCAATGACATCATGTTTCCTTACCCTTGAGGGTTGGGCCTAAACTGAGCACAGCAGAATTACAGGGTTTCAAGAAGCTCTCTGTTCAAAGTGTCCTCACAGTTGTGAGTCAACTTTCCTTCATTGACGCTGTATTTTCATAGCATTGTTCAGCTGTAATGATGAGAAGCCAGTTGCACAATTAAGATAGATGCAGTCTTGTTTCCCTGCTTACTAATCTCAAGAAGCTGTTGTGCTTTATGTTTCATCTAACAAGAAGTGTAAGGTGCAGCTTTGAGAAGATGAGAACATGTCCAGACCCATTTTCAGATGGAGTTTTTTCAGACGGCTCTGGAATCACGTGTGGCCATCATCCACCATTAATAGCTAGTTTAACTATTATAGCAACTCATTTCTTCATTATCTGAATAGCGTTTCAGTTATGTGCTTCTACTGAAGTACAGATGGAAAGAGAAAGAAAGTAGTAGGGAAAAAATGAGAAAGATGATATGTTGTATCAAAAATTCTAGTTCAAAATGAAGAACACTCATAATCTCATACTCCCTGTATTTGAAACTCTATGCAATATTCACATCTTTTGCTCAGCAAATACTCTTATCTCCCGGATTGTAGAATTATTTCTCTGTATGACCCTTATTCATCACTATCATTAGGCATTACTATATCCTCATTTTCACATCTACTTTCGTTATCACCTAGTTCTGCTTTTCTGATCAGCTGTCTCTTACTGCCCTGTAAATGTCACAGTTAAAGATTTTTCTGAGGTTATGTCATATATACATAATATCATAATATATCATATCATAATAATTATTTCATTTTTCTCTAATTCAGAGAAAATGTAATTAAATAGAAATAAGAAACACTGGCAGCCTGATTTCCCTCTAAACACATTTGTTTCACTTGGGAAGTATTACAGCAACTGATTTCTTTGCATATCTTCTGTAGATATTCCTATTACTTCTGGAAAAAAAGAAGGCAACTCTCAGTCCCTTTGAAAAGTAAAGTGATCACTTTTGTCCTTTGCACAAGTCTAAATCTGGAGTCATAGGTAGACCTTAAGGTAGATTTTAGTTTTTCATCATATTCCATCCTGGAAACAGTAGTGTTCCAGGAGCTGATTCATCAGCAAATCAAACAGCCTAGCCCTACAGGCAGAATTATCCGTTAGAGATGTAGAGTGGGGGAACTTCACCTTGGTACTAATCAATGTGCCATTCCTAAAATAGCGTGGACTAAATGTTTGATTTGTACAATGGTGAAGTTGATATATAAAGATGAAGTCTGTCTATTGTTGTTGATAGAAGTGTCAAAACAGCATGTCAGGATGACAGGTATGAGCTCTAGATCACCATTAAGGGAATTGAAAAACAGGGCAACTCGCTAAAGACAGTCCTTTAAATCCCAGCATGTGGGATATGTCAGAGGCAAGGAAGAGAAAAGAAGATTCAGGGCAGAGAATAACACACACTTGATGCATACCAGGATTTGGAATACTGCAGAAGCCCATGGCAGGGTCTGAGTTGGAGAGGCATTGGTGGAGCAGGGGAAGATGGAACATCTATGGATTCCTCATGAGGGCATGTGGGAAATTGACCCTATCCCAAAGCAACTCATAATGACTTCCATAACCTATTATAGCTTCATCATTTTCCTACATAAAAGGACAGTCCACCAAAAGTGGTTTTCTCACTAGGTTTGTTGTGGGGTTTTTTGTACACTTTCTTTTTAATATACCCTTTTTTAAAGCCAGTTGAAAATGAATGGCTCCATTCATGTAAGGTTTCATAGCACCAACTTCTGTTTTATTTCTAAATAAGCACAAATGCAAAATTATTTTGATATTTTCCACATACAGGAATTTCTGTAAATGAAACTATATTTTTGAAAATTGAAAGAAGTTAAAAATGAAAATATCCAAGGAAGAAAACAGGTAGCTAAAAAAACCCAGTTGCTCAAAGAGTGCACCAGGCCATACAAGAGCCTGCTTAATGACAGAAGATTTCACTAAACTACTACGTGTCACTATGTGTTTCAGTTCCAATATATTAACATTTACTGACAGTAAACTAGCCTACTGGGAGGTTTTCTCAATAAATTGTGAGTATGCATATGTATGCAAGTGTAAGTTTGTATGTGTATCAGCAGAAAGGTGTCAGCTACTTATGCTCACTCCTGCCAAATCCAACTCTGAGATGCTCCTGTCAGCTGGTGGAACACATGAGTTTGCTACTGGATAAGCATCACTGGTAGTGATGATGTAAATAAAAATATACAAAGGTATCAATGAGGTATATAGAGAGATATAAAACAAGAGGTGTGCCAGATAAAGAAGTGGAATTGGATTTATATTGTTAGGGTCTATATTTTCATAAACTCCATGGGCAGAGACAATTTTCTGCCCAGCATCCCTGTCCTGAATCCATGTCTTGTCCACCCACAGAGTTAAAAAATGTTTTCAGAAATACCCTCCTTGCAGCTGCTTCCAGGTGGCAGTTTTTAGTTGTATCTAAAGAGTTATATACTGTGGGGTTTGGGTGCTCTAAATACGGGAAGAATTCAATAAAGCAATATATGATACAATAAAGCTCCTTCATAAGGAGGTACAATAGACCTCCCAAATAAACAAAGCACCAAGTGCAACACTTGTCAGAACAAGATTTTTCAGTTTTTGTCACGATGGTTAGTCTGGTCATTAGAGCCAGTTACTCATTACTGCATGGAGGCAGTGCTAGCTACCTGCTCAAGGAGACAACTGGATTTACCCATTTTCCTTCAAAGTCTGTGGGAACCCTTCCTTGAGCTTCCACGAGCCAGACCTGACTTTTTATAAATTGCTGCCTCCAACCATTCAGCTGTTCTTGTGCTGAGAGACTGATTTATTCACACAAAAGGTACCATGCTGGGATTACCAGTGCATTCCTATTACCCACTATGTCACAAGCTGGAAAGCATGATTATTAAGTATCAAAGACATACATTTTTATGGAGAAGAATGAGTCACAGAAGCAATATATTCTTTTATTTCTTTCTAAACAAAAGAAGAAAGACAGTGTCAATTAAGATCAAACCAAACTATCTCCTTCTAAACAATAATGTCCATAGGTGCTAAACTAGTCAAAAATATCTTTCTCTACATCCCCTCACTCTCAGTGTGATAATACAACAGTGGCAGGAAACACAAATGCGACACTTTATAATAAAACTCATCTATTAAAGATTGCTAAAATTACGGTAAATAAGACTGTGACTATTTTCTGCCAATCCTTTACATATATTTGGTGTGTCTCCCACTTATCACTGTACTGATATTTTCTCTTTCCTGTAGAAATGTACTTTTCCTGTATATGGACATTTTTTAGAAGTTATATCTTTCTTCTGTATCTGATAACCTTTAAAAAATAATGAGCAATAATCCCTGATGTTTTGCTCAGGGTTTGTGCATATAACTTTGTCAAAACAGAGCAAGTGGAAATCCAGAAGTGTATTTGAAATTACAAATGCTGATAGATGAAGATATGACTCTGAAATGATGCCTCACAGCTTAACACCACACTGAGTCTGTGTTAACAGGTTCATGGATGAATGGTTCTAACAGTGAGCAATGCTTATCGCTGAAACTACACTTTGCACACTATTCCTTTGGTTTAGACTTTAATATGATTATCTAACTTTAGAAGCCCCAGATACATCTTCATTTCCTGCAAACCAACTTGCTAGAGAAATGTTTTTTCTCCCTGCCTTCAATCATCTACCTGTCCTCAGATTTTCTCTCTAGTTAAATGCAATCACTTACTTTCTCAAGCCTATGATGGTCATTGATTCCATCCTGGATCTGTAACTGGTTATCCATAGCAACGTATAGACCGTTGCTGTCCTATTTGTTTACCTATAGCTGTAGAGAATGATGATATTTATGTTACTTTCATTGTCTGAGTATCAGTGCTAAAGCAGGCACGTAAAGACAGAAGGGTTTAAAAGCACCATCTCTACACGTGTGTGTATATATACTCACCATAAAATTTGTAATGCTATTTTATAGATGTAGTGTGGACGGTTTACAGAATGGCAGTTTAAAGCAGGATGTGTTTAAAAGATTTAGGGGTCCTAGCAAAGTCACTTGACTGGCTGCCTGTATGCAAAGCATATGACTCAGTGACACACCATCTTCCCAAATTCCTTTCCCATTAAGAATGGGGTGTGGCAAGGGAAATCATGTGTGATTGCTTTGGTAAAAACATGCTAGCCATATGAGTTTGGGATGGCTGCATTTTGGGTGGCAAAGCAAATGAGTAAGTTATATTGGTTAACTTGAATGTGTATCAATGTGGCCTTTGTACCACATCACACAGGCAATTTTGTGTTGTTCCAAATACAGTAAGAAAACCAGGACATTATTTTAAAAAATAATTTAGGAACAAAACAAATTAAATTCTTTGTTAGCACAGGTTTTCCTCATAAAAAAACTGTTTCACAAGATACATGGAGTGAAAAAGTTACTTTCGGTTTAATATAGGCTTTATTGTTTATTTTCTTGTTTTTGCAAAACTAATAATAGAGAGATAAACTGGATTCTGATCCATCCAAAGCATCTTCAGGAGAACTTGTGTCAGCATCCAGTCACTACATGTGAACAAATTTCCAGAAGATAGCAAACTTTTACAAGTCTTATTGAGAAATGTATTGCTTTGATGATATGTCCTCCTGTGTGCAGTACAACAGTTCCTGTGAAATACTCTTCAAGGTTTGCATGACTGAGGTATCCAGGTTGTCGTCCTCTCCTCTCTCTTGTAAGCTTTTCCATACAGATGTGGGGTAGCCAAGATGTGAGGGTACCAATCCTAAGGATTTTTTGGATTAAATTTCTGAAAACTTTTCATGCTTGAAAAACAGACATCTTTATGAGAAATGATTTTATCAAGAACTTAGCAGGCAAAAGCATGTTTTCAGAGATTTTTGGTCAAAATGGAAAGAAATTCCTCCACCAGTAGTCAATAGACCACCATAGTAGATGAAAATTCAATTTTCTCTGCTGAATTTACTGCACAAATAAAATAAATGAAGAAACGCCGAGTCTGACTCCTCTTCATTCAGAGATGTCCCTATGTTCATTGTTTCATTGGTCCTCACAATCTGTATTCCTCTTCATTTTAATAAAATTCCCTTCCATCTTCTTTCCAACTTATACCCATTTAAAAATGCATCTTCAGTTGAAGGGTCTGCCCAGCAGCTACCATGACATCTCGCAGTACTGTCAGTTACCAGGAAGGTAGCTGCAGTAATTATAAGCTATTTGGACCTCTACTACTGTTAGAGATATTCTTAACTTTTCCACAATAAACATGTTTTGTACTAAAGTAATTGCAAAGCAGAAAGCAAAAGGTTTACACTGGAACATATTTACTCTTTTGTAATATTTCACCATAGCACATGTCAAACTGGGAGTTCTCTTCAAACACACCTATTGCCACAAACAGCTCCCTTTTCACCAGTTCACTAAGAATACAACTTACCTGAAGTTTCCCCTCCACTGTTAACTCTCTCCAACATCTTACTGCATTGACTGAAGTGTCACCAGCCCATTATTGCTGTTATGGTTGGACTCTGGTTATTTAGTCTAAATGCTTCTTTAAAGGGTTTGTAACTCTGCTGTCACTCTCTGGCAGCATACAACTCATGCTACAATTTTCCAGTAGTCATGCAAAAATGTAATATGCAAACAGAGAGGACTGCTCCATCACATGCCAGATTTGGCTTTAGATGAGTGATACCAGTTTCTGTACCCCTCTGCCAAGCCGCATGCTCCTACTTTCCCTACACTTTTTCCTGGCAGTTCCTTTCATGCCATTGGAAAAATCTCCCTTTCAGTTTTTGTAAGTGAAGGTACATTACATCAGTCCTAGAAAACAGGGGTTTTTGGGGTTTGGGGTTTTTTTTGTTTTCTTTTTTGTTAAAGCAATAAAGAAGAGCAAGTATATTTGGTAATCAATTAAGACAGCTAGAAGAAACCTATCAATTTTAGCCCTTTCATCTGGCTCTTGAGAAAAGTTATATGTCCAGATGACAAGCATGGTTAAGCTATCCTTTCTTCCTGATATAGAAACATAAGGTTTATAATATGTACTTGAAAAAAAAAATCTAGTTACAATCTCAGGCTAATGTGTGCAGTGAATCAGGACTATCCCTCCAGAAGCTTTAATTTGTATGTCTGTTTTCTGGAAACTTTCCTAAGTCAGCTAAGAAAATGTTCCAGATTCTGCTTGTGTGAATGCACATGCAAGTAAATGCCTCTTGGATCATAAAATTACTCCTGTATGCCAAATATACTCCTGTTAGAAGCCTCACCCCTGATTCTGATCTCACACCACTGTTACACGAACCCAGCTGAGGGATCAGAAACAAGAAATTAGAAATTCCTTGTTTTTTGACAGTAAGTAGCATTTTTTAAAATGAATTCCACAAGTCTCAATGGAAATTGTCTTGATGGACAAGTTATTTATTGGCAAAACTGCATTATTTTATGGCCCTTATCCAGTGGAGGACTTAAGCATGTGCTTACTTTTTAGCACGAGAGTTTTCTCATTGGTTTCAGTACAGCTTCACATATTTAAAGCTAAGCTGTGTTTAAGTGCTTTGCTGGATTGTGGCCTGTTTCTTCTGTCAATAACAGGAATTCGATGGAGATTATAGCTGCTATGGAGAGATGATACAAGTTTAAACAACAGAAAAAGGACTGTTGAGTTCTATCAACCCTGTATATATGTTAAATCACAGTGCACTGACTCTTCTTAGAAACTGCAAGTACAATTTTCTTATTTGCTGAAATTTTTTACTTCTTTGTCACAAGTCTCCTGGATGGTCACTTTATTCATAGGCACATCCAAACTGAACACATTTCCTTTGTGGAATAGCTGATCCCTGGCTGGTCTTGTAACAGGTGAGGGCTGAAAGGTTCAGAATGAGAACAATAGTTTTTATTTTTGTATCTCTTTATATAGCAAAGTCAAACTTTTTTAGCTCCTCGTTTATCTAAACAACACAGGATACCTGATCTCCAGTATGCCTTTCACGTAAAAGAGTACTTCTTGAGAAGATTTTTTCCGTGTGAGTTTCCTGGGATGAAGATTTAATAAATGAGCTTCTCAGCTGTCTTTCCTGTAGTGACCAAGTGCTTTAAGCACTTGGTATTAGATTTACAGCCTGAGATTTGCAGGTAGTAGCTCTGCTATTGGGCGAATTTGTTCCTATGATCATATTCTTTCTTATCTGCTTAGAAAAAGGACTTAGAGATGGACTGGTGAGTACTTGCAGATTACCTTTATTATATTCTTTATTATAGCATGCTTTAAGATTATTAGGAAAAGCAACACCAATTCATTTAGACTTTCTACTTCATCTTCTCTACATTACCTCCCAGGGACATTACAAATTGAAGCTGTACAGTTTTATAAATGCCTATAAAGATGTCTAAATTACCAAATACTATTATCTGCTGTAACAAAGTTCCTGAAAAGACATATTCCTTTAATGATCATAGTAATGAAAACTCAGAAAGATCACTGGATCCATACACCCAGAAACACTATATTGGTGCATAGGAAAATGCAAGTATCATTTCTGGTGGCTCACAGTAAATTTCTAAAGTAAAATTACATTCTATATATCAGATTCAAGATATATGAGTCCATGCAAAAACCTCTGCAGCAATGCCATTCTGTTTCCTCTACTGATGGGGTATCTATGCAGAGCAATATGTTTTAGTGGGAAGGCTTTCCTTGTAGTCATAGAGCCGTAGAATCATAGAACCACAGAATGGATTGGTTTGGGAAGGACCTCAAATATCCTTTCATTCCAACCTGCTGCCATGGGCAGGGACACCCTCCACTAGCCCAGGTTACCGAAACCCCCATCCAACCTTCCCTTGAACACTGCCAGGGAGGGGGCAGCCACAGCATGTCTGGGCAGCCTGTGCCAGGACCTCACCTTTCTCACAGGGAAGAATTCCTTCCAAATGTCTCAATTAAATCTACCTTCCCTTAGTTGAAAGTCATTATCCCTTGTTCTATCACTACACTCCCTAATAAAGAGCTCCTCTCCATCTTTCCTGTATCCCTTTTAGGTACTGGGAGTCTGATATAAGGTATTCCTGGAACCTTCTCTTATGCAAGCTGTAGAAGCCCAACTAGACCAGGTTGATGTCATACTTGCATGTTGAAATGATGTGCAACTGAGAGGCAGCTACAGGTATTTTATGTCTATGGAAAAGCTATCTGTGACAGGTTTTGAGGCATGCAAGTCTGGGTATGCCTGAGCATTTAGGTCAGTGAGTGATCTCCCCAAACTGCTGGCTACTGAACATCTGGGGGCTAGATTTCTCAGGTGATGAGTTTTCAGGTCTTATCATCCATATGACCAGATTGCAAGCTATATGTGTGCTGTTGTGTCAGTGCAAGTGTGGCATTGGTTTGTATGTTGCTGTGCTTCATGCAGGCACATCACAAAGCCCTTGTTCTGTTTCATGAAGATAAGCATAGTCTGTTCCCTGTTCACAGCTCAAGAAGTCTTCTGGGTCTCTGTGTGAGGCTGGAGCTGTGAAAAGGCACAGGAGAACTATTACATCTTCATACATTATTTTCTGTGTTCTCATTGATAGTTTTGACAAGAAGCTCATTTGAGCTTTTAGTATGTCCCCACTCACGAGGTGAAAACATTTCTAAAACAGTGTTTGGTAAAGGAAAAAAATAGTAGCGAATACATGAGTCCAATTTTACTCTGAAGTGAAATTGAGTAGAAACTTAATTCCTGAGTTCTTCAGGGAAATGCTGCTACACCAGGCACCCAGGCCTCCTGGAAAACAATGGTCCTTCCCTGTTCTTTTTTAAGGCTGAAAGCTATAACCATGCAAGACCTCTTTGTTGTCAACAAGAACAAAACAGAGATTCGGTGTTACTTTTTATAGACTTTTCAACTTGGCATGCCGCTGCTCCACAAATCAAACTGGTGGTTGAATGAAAAATATATTTTGGTGCCTATAAATCTTACCTTACTAAGCTGTTGATACAGGTACATTTTAGGGATGAAACAGGAAACCTGGTAACTGAAATGTCCTTCTAATCTTCAGTATTCAAATATTATATAGTTTTCATCATTCATATGAAACTATTCTTCTTTTGATATGACATGTAATGGATGGAATTAATTTTAAAAAAAAAACATCTATTATAGGTGATTTGTAAGAAAACTAAAGAGATATAACTGTATGCTGTACAGTTACCTATAGGGCTTAACAACAAAGCAGTGTAACAATAACTATAATGAGGTATGATCAAAATTTGATGGCTTAGCTAAAATAGGCAGAATAAACATCACAGTATCACAACTTGTGAATAAAGGCAGTGAGAGAACAGCTTGACTATCTTTATGCTGAAAGAAAGAGAGCCAAACTGTAAAATACAGACCAACACTGCACTTAAACAAGAATATTTTTCTTATGGAGAGTGTATTCCACTCATGCCAGTATTGAGTAAGAATAAATGGGTTGTGCGAAAAGCATCAATACGAAGAATAAAAGATAATGCAAAGTATAATTTAGTTTTCTAGAAATGTTCATAGTATATATAACAAGTAAAGGAAGCAGAAATTTGCAAAAAAATGGAATGAGAGCCTAAATTACATGCACACAAGTTATTGATTCAAATATAAATTTATTCAGCTCTTAAGAAAATAAACTTTTAACATAACAGTTCTGAAATATGAATGGAAATAAAAAAAAAATCTTAAGATCTTAACAATTTTCCACTCTATCCTTGATCTAGGAGACACGATTTATAAATGTATACATATTTGATAAAATAATTCTTAAGCATCTTATCAAAATTGCTTTGACTACATCTTGATGCTTTCACATACAGACTAAGAGACATTATTAAAAATGTTAAGATGCATGATTTTTGGTCAGCCAAACTGTTCTTTACATACTGTTAAGTATTGTTAAGAATGAGATAGTAGGTACTGACTTTTTGTTCGTTCTTACCTTAGTGATAAATGTAACAGGATGTAGTCTAAATGGCTGAGTTTCCAGGTAACTGGTCTGTAATATAAAATATCTCTATCCCTCTTTAGATTGAAACAAGTTAATTTCATAATATAGGACAGTGATTCAGTTTTACTTAAGAATATGTGCCCAAGTAATCGGTTGAAAACTTCTGAATTTTTCTAGCTTTGGGGTTGTGGTGTTTGGGGATTTTTTTTTTCAATATATAAATGACCAAACATGACTTCAAGAATGCCTAATAATCATTCTGCATACTTGTTCATAATATAGTCCCCTCTACATCCTACAGGAAAAACATGTTGCAATTTGGTTTGAGTATTCCTCAAGCCCCATATAAGAAGAATTTCTGGACTAAAAGAACATGCATTAAAAATATTGGGAATAAATAACAGTTCTGTATCTTTAGGAGAATTCAGACACATCCCTGTTTGTATTCATCTTGCTGACCTTGATAAACCTGGATGGTAGAAGTTTGTGTTTGAGATAGCTTTCCAGACTCCCCTCCTAGTCAATGGCAAAAACTGGGCATTTGAGTTCAGCAGCGAACTCACCATGAAAGTAATTTTCAAAAGTAAAACTGATGGACTTGGAAGTGCTATCTGGTGGAGTTGGCAATACTAGCTTTATGGTTAGACTTGATGATCCTGAGGTTTTTTCCAAGCTGAATTACTCTGATTCTATAATATAGGCCAGATGAACTATGCCTAGACCCATTACTTTGTTGGCTGGGCTCACTAAGACTCTATAAATGAAGACTAGGTATTTAGATCAAATTTATACCTCTTTTTCCATCAAATGGATTCCATTCCCATCCTTCCCTTAAGTTCATCATTAAGGCAACTTGTATTCATAGATATTAATATTCAAATACTTGGGGTTTTGTATTCATAGAATATTTGTCATAGAACTTTGTTTGCTAATCCTCTTAATATGTCTCTGCAGCAGGGAGATAGCTGAATATATTGTTTGTAGGGTATCTCAAAGGCTTTTCATCCTAAACTATGCATATATTGCTTCTGTATTGTTAGGATATGTTTTCTCTTTTTCTGTTCTCTTCACTGTGGAGGAACATGAAAGAGAAAAAAGAGAAACTAAGTGTAGAGAGTATGCCCTCTGAACGGGTAGCCATGAGTCAGAAGTCTTTTGTGCAGTCTTCTGTTTGTTTTATGATAACCTTATGACAGGAAAACAATTCCTCATGTATATACAATTCAATTATAGTAACTGTGTGTTTGAACAATTCCTTTAAACCTAGTGGATGTGGGGGTAGTTTACACTTGAATAGTCTATGTGAACACGGAATGGCAAATGGATGAGTATAATTCAAGCTCACTTAAAGGTCTAAAGAGCATTTTATCCTACTGTGCTCACACACAGGATAAATACAAATGAAAAAACTCACAGCACTTAGAAAAACCTTTCTAGATCACCTTTCTTTTTTCTCATTTAGGAGCTCATTTAAAAATGCACCTCTTCTAGTTGTACTTAGAGGGGATGGAGAGGAAAGAAAGGAAGTGATTCTGGGAAAAATGCTAATCTTACAAAAAGAGAGGACAACATAAAGAAGTGTTTCCCATTATAAATCACTATACTGAATATCACACAGCCTCTTGGGTTAAGGTGCCAAAGCAGCTGCACCTGCAGTGTCTGAATAAGTTGGGGAGTATCAGTCTGTGCCATGAGTTGAAGAGTCAACTAAGCACTTGGCTTAAGCATACATAAGGGGCCTGGACTATTTATTTCCCGTCTTGGAAGTAGCATCAGTATAGCTTGGTGTCAAAATAACCACACTGTTCCTATATGAAACCAAGAGCTGGTATTGTGGGCTAGAGTAGGTTCATCTCTGGAGTAAGAATGTTGACACGAGCTTACAGCATCTAGTTTCCTTAAATTTTCTCTCCCAGCATATTCTAGTATTGAGGAGATGCTTGAACCTATGATGGACTGACTCTGATGGTACATTCTTACTCTTTCCAAAGTCCTAATTCTAATGATCTAGAGTAATATTTGCAAAAAATTGAAAAATGGGTTATTAATGAGGGACAAGGACCTGTCTAACAAGTGTTTCTGCAGACACTGTTAGGAGCCTGTTGCAGTCTCTAGATTCCTGAATATCTTCGCAAACCTGTCCTTGAGTAGTAATGCAAAAACAAGCGATGATAATGTCATATTCTACTTCTTTCAGAGGTGCAAAAGGAGTCCCTTTCTCAAATTTACACATAAGTAAAGATACTAGTAAAATTCAGAAATATACCTGCACAACAATTTCCTGCTATCAGAGAGCATATGACCTTGTTGAGGTTCAGAAAGTCATTATAAAGAAGGACTACCTTAGGGTTTGTGGGTTTGGTTTAAGATAGCCAAAGCTGCCATTAATCATTTGAGTTTTCACATTACATCTACAAGGACCCACAAGAATACTACCATCTCTCTTCTCTGCAGTCAGCTGCTCCAAAACCCCATTCATTATTCTTTTACGATATGGATCTAAATGCTGCCGTTCTGTGTGCATAAAAACAACCCCATGAGGAGTTTCCAAATCCATCCTGCCATTTTTGTCAGCCCTGTGCGCAAATATATTCGGGCTGCTAAAACGCCTTCCAGTCCTGTCTCTGGAGAGAGTGAATTGCTGCTTCCATTATTAGCTCTGAGAAAAACGTCAAATCTACAGCTAGTCCTGAATGCTGCATCATGTTCACTCATAGGATTGAGCAGCCATGCTCGTATTACAACCCCCTGAGCCCTTCATGTTGCCTGTCTATAAAGTAGAGGATTTATTTTAAGCAGTCCCTGCTGGTTTTCAAAGCTCTTAATGCTATGGGACCTGGTTTTTGTAAGACTTCCTTCTTGAGCCTCCTCCCAGTGCATATCCACAAGCTGACACCACATACTTCTGAGCTGCACCACTTAGACTCGCTCACAACATTAGTATGAGCTTTACCTCCTGCTGCGATAGCTCAGAGAGCATGCATTTCACTTCTCCAGACCCTCCATCTTATCCCATGTGATCAATAGTTGTCTCCATTTGCAGTCGTCCAGTTAATTCATCTCACTGTGAGATTAGGTCCCCTAGAAGGAATCTCAAGCCAGGTATCTGGAACCCTGAGACACTTTAAATGGGTACTTAATTTTGGAAGTTTAGTAGATGATCATAATTTATAGTTTATAACAGCACTCTTTCTTTCATACTATATGACAACAAAAAGGTAAGCGTGTTTAAAGCATATGTGTNAAGAGAAAACAATATGTGTCTGATTTCCTACCACTGGTAATGAGAGAAAAAAAAATAACCCTGAACTCTCCCCAGAAGCAGCTGAATAGAGAAATTTCTGGACAATAATCCTGTAGCTGGATTTGCTTTCACAGTTTACAATATGTGGTTTAACCAGAAGTGGCATGCCTGAAGGAGAGCCTGGAAAGCTCTGCAGATGTTTCAGGCTGGTACACAGTGAGTTTCTCATGTGTTAAAAACATCATTGCATTATACAGCTTGATAAACACTTTCAGCCAAGCCATAGACTAGCTGACTAGATGGACATGAGTTTGGAATTACTCGGCAACTAAACACAAGAAATACATGGTACTTTCCAAATTGGAATGTATTAGCATGACTGCAGAAGAGTGAGAGTCACTCCTGTTTTCTCTTTCCCCATTTGCTGTGAAGGCCCAAATAAAGTGTCACTATGGTGCTGGTTTGTTTGCATGCTGATAGTCTCAAGCTTTGGGCTCTGGTCTTCTTTTTACTGCAGACTTCATTTCCACAGGTTCATTGGCCTCACGATCAGTTACCCAAGAGGAGTGCACAGCTCACTCTCACATCCAAGCTCCAGTATATAAACCAAGTACTCACACTATTGCTAACTCCTTCTGTTCCTGACTGCTACACACAATGCTCACTCCATGCCTGTTTCAAAGTCCAAATGAAATTTGCCATTGAATTTAGTGGGAACAGAATCAGGCTTCGAAGCCTTTTAGCCCATAACCTGTCTGGGCTTCACTGAAGCTGCCTGCATTCAAACATCCTGGCAGCACTCCATCCTAGGATCCCTGAAGCTTAAGATCACTTCATTTTTCCTCTCTTTGTGGACCAGTTGTAATTGTTTTTGAATGTGTTTTTAGTAGGAAACTTTCCATAATATATTTTAAATTTATATACATCTATATATTTTTCTGATGTATTTCCTTATGCTGTAATACTCCTGAGGAAGTTTTCCAGTCCAAATTTCCTTTGGCTTTTCTTCTTTGTAATTTTTCCCCCTTTTCCCATTTCTTTAGCTTCTTCCCCTCACATCCCCTGCCTCCCCCTCATCTTGGGGCAAGATATTTTAAAAGGGTGTTTTGTTTTGGTTTTTCAAAAAACCCCACCCCTGCTTATTTTCTCAGTGCTTGGCTAAGCTCAGCAACAATAAGTCTGCTCAGCACACAAAAAAAGACAAGCACTGAGATAAGTTTTGGAGAACTCACTGTAGATGGCCTCAAAGGAAAGAATAAGTAAAGATGTGCCAGGCTTGGATTACCCACTGCTACATCTACCCGCAGACTACACGGACAAAAAGGCCTTCTTTCGCTTGCAGGTCACTGTATTAACCCACAAGGTTCACTCAGCAAACACATGTCCTTTTCAAAAGCTGCCCTTTTCTCAAAGCTGTGGTTTCTCTATCTGTGGTTTTGAGCAAAATAAGCAGAGCTCTCTGCCAGCATTTCAGTCTACCCATCACACTAAGACGTCTTGTCAGGACTCAGCCATCTCTGCGGAGCAGGCTGGTACCTCACTCAATTTCACAGAAGGAGGGATTTTTTGTTGCTTTTTATAACCAAATCATAGATCACATCCCTGCTAGTGAGTTGGGACAAAACTTTCCTAGTTTCTATGTTTCTCTTTGCAAAGGGGAAAGGATTTTAAATGGAACCCCCTGCCAGGTCTCTTACTTACAGCTCTGTCCATGAGCCAGGAGTAGTACAGTATCTGCTGCTAATCCAGAAGCAATATGCTGCAGTCATTAAGGTAGTTACTACTGCACTGATGAAGGCACAAAAAAGAACAGAAAGGAAATTTGGCAGAGCAGATGGTAGATAATGATAGTGACAGTGAACAAAAATACTGTCTAGCATTGTGTCTGTTGGGGAGCCCGTTCCCCAATGTAAATATAAAGTAAACACGACATAGGTATTAGGTAATTTTACAATCTACTGTTCTTGGCAGCTAGTTTGGCACTGGTCATTGTGTCTATTTTGGGGATCAGCTGTATGGTCCCAGATTGCCATTTTTTCTCTGCCTTTCTTTCTCTTAAATTTCCTACAGTATATTATCACTTCATTTTAGTTTCACTTATTTACTCTGATGGTAGAGCAGGCCAGGCAACAGACTGCAGAGTCACTTCCTCTCTAAATTCAGTCTTTCTGAATGTTGCAAAAACTTTTAAAATTAAATGATTTATTAAAACACATACATATTCAGTAGTTCACCTTCTCAAACCTTGTTTTCCCCTGGGTGCAGCATCCACCAAGGACGCTTATTCTGTCCCAAGGTGGGGAGATCTTTCTCTCTTAACAGTTAGCCTGCCTGGTATTCAGGGCAAAGCTGTGACTCTTGGAAGTGCAGTTTGGCATTCAAAAAGAGCTGAAAACAGGACTTATTTGTGCATTTCTAGGAACTTAGAAAATTTTTTTCCTCTCCTCAATTCCAGCCTATTTTGCTACACGTGCTTTTCTGACGGATATCAGTGGTGTTTTCAAATTAGATCAGGTCACACGGGTAAAAGAAATTAACTTGGCATTAAAGGTTATCTGGCTTCCTTATTTTTCATGCATTTCCTTTCCTCCTTTTTAGTGCAAACTTTCTAAAGCCTTTTAAAGATAAAGGGCTAAATCTCAAGAACGAGCTTTACTGAAGGGTTACACGCCCACTGTTCAGGGAATGTCAGCTTGCAACAAATTTTTTCAAGCTATTTTGCACATCCCTAATTACAGGCTATTAGGGATCAAATTAACTAGGTCAATTAATGAATCCCAGCACTGAGTTATAATGCATTCATATATGGGGGCAGTAGCTGGGATTAATGAAGTAATTCTGTACTAAAAGCATCAGCAATTAGTATTTTATTTGGAGGCTGGGGGCTATGGGGAGATTTTGGAAAAGCCAAGTAGCTCTGCTGCTAGCTTGATTATTTAAAACAGAGGTGTCTACACATAAAACTTAATGGTTCTCTCAAAAGGTAACAGGATGTGTCAGCTTTTCTGTGAATTCATATAGATATGCATATTTATATGTGGCTGTGGCTGTGAAGCCATTGTTTTCAATGGAAAATCCAAGCCTTTTAAATTATCTTAGCTGATTGTTGTGATTCTTTTTTTTTTTTTTTAATATATATAACTGAGGTGATTTAAAGAAAATTTGAAGAGAGAGTAGGGTAGTGTCCTCATTGCTTCTAGCCCATGAGCAAACTCCATACATCAATGTCTGAATTATTTTCAGATGATTTAGCTTATTCCAAGACGCTAATTGTAAAGCAGAAGTTTAGCAGTGGAGGCCTTATGCAGCAGAAATGATCCGTGGCCTCACAGGGCACATTAGGCCATCTAAGTTCACAGGTCGGGCTTGGACATCTCTCTGAGCTATGCAGCAGCAACCCACGCTGGGCAGAAGAACCATTTCCTCTCCATTTTCTCTGATGTATGGGGTGACTATGAAGGTTGATGTGAGGGTAACAAGAGATTAGAGAGTACTTGTGAATCTTCTATGATCATCAAACCCACTCAGGTCTGGACAGAAAAATGTCAGCGTCTTTGGCTTCTTATAATATTTTTGGTGGCAAGGATTTAGACCCAGATAGTTTGGTAAACCAGACTCCCTCTTCTTGGAAATGGAGTGGAAATGGGCATTTCATCACTACACAGGAAGATTCTCTAATGCATGCGAAATTTTTCAAGCACATTATTTGTTTTTAAATGTTTTCTTTTGAGAGAGGCTTCATAGAATCAATGTGTTTCATGCTATTTATTAATTGGAAGCAATTTTCTTAAGAAAGAATAACTTCAAGGAATTATAGTAACTATTTCTTACAGCCACTGTTCCTTGACACTCGGATTGTGCTGATGTATGGCAAAATGAAGTATGTTGCCTCAAATTTGGAGCTGATCCATATGCCAAGAATACATATTAGTTTTATTTAGGTTATTTAAACTTTTACTTCAGTGTTTTACAATGGAATGTTTAACTATGCATTTTTCATACTTTTCTCATTTTTCCCCTGAAATTCCCTAAGCCGCTTAGACAGGGGATGGAAGAAATGAATAAATATCACAAAACTGATTGCCTACAAAACATCACTGGATTACTGATTCACACGTGCCATAATTGTTCTTTCAAAATAACACATAAAACTAGTAATCCTTTAGAGTGCTCCTTCCTCAGTCTGCAGCTGATGAAAGATGCATGATCACCAGTTGTGACCCTACAGAATTCCTAAGAATGCATCTGAATTTAGATCACGGATAGACATCCGGACTTCAGTGTATTCATTTCCACGTCCACAGAGCTTTTGTGTAACCCAGATTGCTTTTCAAAGGTGGGTAAGTACAACAGTTTAGGTCATGGATACATCTTTATTGTTACCCAGTGACTGGAATTAGTCTTACTAAGCATGAAGATTTGAGGGGAACTGTAAGTGATGTTTTTTCAAAGTCAAAAAAATCACATCCGAAAACACCAGATGTTGTAGCTGTGCTTCCAGCTATATCAGAAAGGGCTTTTTTAATCACTTCCAAACTGACAAATCATTCAATTTACCCAATCTCTTTATTTCAATGATTCTTTCTTACTTATCCTTGTAGCTAGACGATGGGCAACTTAAAAGAGAAAAGAGAGAAACAGAACAGGAAAAACTACAAAGTCAGTAAAGCAGAAAGGAAATAGACAACAGTGTTGATAAGAAGGAAAACAATTCCTTCTCGGTGTCTTCCTATTCCTGAGGAAAATAGCCTTGCCTTCTGAAGGGCCAGCCAGTTATCATTGCCACCATACTCAACAAATGCTTCAGCTCTTAAGGGACAGGTGACATTACAGACCCTGGGAGGTTATTTTTACCCTCAGCTTTTCTGACATTTTCTACTACAGCTTACATACTGGACTTTCTTCATCTCATCAAACTTATATGTCTTTGGCCAGAGCGCAGTGATTTACTCAGACTGCTGAACAAGAGGACCAGGTCAGGTCTTCACAGAATAACAGAATCACAGACTGATCTGGGTTGGAAGGGACCCCAAGGATCACCAAGTTCCAAACCCCCTTCCACCAAACTCCAGACCTGCATCTAGACAAGGTTGCCCAGGGCCTCATCCAACCTGGCCTTGAACACCTTAAGGGTTGGGGCACCCACCACCTCTCTGGGCAGCCTGTGCCAGCACCTCATCACTCCCTCCATGAAGAACTTCCCCCTAATATCCAATCTAAACCTTCCTTCCTCTATCTTAAATCCATTTCCCCCTTGTCCTACCATTATCTACCCTTGCAAAAAATCCAATTCCCCTCTTGTCTATACGCTCCCTTTAAGTACTGGAAGGCTACAATGAGGTTCCCCCCACAGTCTTCTCTTCTCCAGGCTGAACAAGCCCAGCTCCCTCAGCCTGTCCTCATAGGGAAGGTGCTCCAGGCCCCTGATCATCTTTGTGTCTGTCCTCTGAAGCCTCTCCAACAGCTTCACATCTCTCTTGAATTGTGGGCCCCAAATCTGGACTCAGTAATCCAGATGGGGTTTTACGAGGGCAGAGTAGAGAGGGACAATCCCCTCCCTGTCCCTGCTGGCCACCCCTCTTCTGATGGAGCCCAGGACACCACTGGCCTTCTGAGCTGCAAGAGCACACTGTTGGCTCATGTTCAGTTTCCGAACCACCAGGACTCCCAGGTCTTTGTCAGCAGGGATGGTCTCAAGGAACTCTTCTCCCAGCCTGTATCTATGTCTGAGATTTCTCCAGCCCAAGCGCAAGACATTACACTGACAGTGTAATGTCTTGTGTTTGGGCTGGAGAAATGTCTTGATAGACTCATCACTAGGAGTCTATCAAGATTCCCTCTGGATGGTTTCCCTTCCCTCTGTGTGTCAACTGCACCACTCAGTTTGGTGTTGTCAGCAAACTGGCTGAGGGTTCACTCAATTCCATTGTCGATGTCATTAATAAAGATGTTAAAGACCACTGGTCCCAAGACAGATCTTTGAGGGACACCACTTGTTACTGGCCTCAACTTGGACACAGACCCACTGACCACCACCCTTTTTCTGTGTCCTTTCAACCAGTTGCTCTTCATGCCTCCCTCCATGGTTTCTCTCACTGATGGACCTCATTGCAACACCGCTTGGCCCTTTTTGCTCTTTCAGCCAGTTTAGTTTAGAGACTGGAAGTTTTTCTTTCCCAGTGGCTAACATGATTTTCCCCAATCTGGCAATCCTTTGGCCTTCCCCAGGCTACTCTCCCACAAAGGAGAATATAAGGACCAAAAATAAGGTCCTAGAAAATAGGGACCAAAATCCTGAAGAAAATGAAGATGCAACTGCAAAATAGATGACAAGTGACCACATATACAAAATATTATAGACTAATTACATTCTTCTTAGTTAAAGAATAATACATCTACCAAGTTATCATATGTGAGAAAATAAAGAAGTTGGATTTATTCAACACAGAGTAAATTATGAATACATATTTTTGTTTTTTTAAAAATGTCTCTTGTTGTGTTGTGTTACTTTGGTCTTTTATTTTGTTTTTCAGGGAGTTTGGGGAGTTTTGGAAGGTGAGTTTTAGGCTTTGGGGCTTTTTTAGGTTTATTTGTAAAGTTTTCACTACTATTAAAAGGTTTTTGATGAAATACCAGATTTTTTTTTGACAGATATATTTGCTAACATTTGCATTTAAGTATAACTGCAGAAAATAACAGAATGTGAAATTGCAACTACAGTATAGAAATGAGACTGAGTAGGTGAGTAAGAACAGAGAATATTGACATTTTGAAATGATCCACTTAAGCCATAAAATACATAACATATAATTCTAGAGATGGTGAAGTCTACTGACATGAATTTCAAGGAAGATAACTTCTGGATTTTCCCATTTTGTAATAGTTTCCAGGCTTTTTACTTTTTAAATTGCAGGTTGCAACTCTGACAGAAAGTCATATGTAGAAGACTGACTATAATGCAGTATTATGTCAGCAAATTATACTAATATCAATATAAGATTTGACTTAAATATCAGTTAAAAGCTGGCTTTCTGACGGATGAAACAAATCTGGTGAGTCCTTGACCCTCCTACAAAATTCTAGGCTACAGAAAAGGTGCAGAGATGCTCTGTTGGGAAAGTGTCAAATGATTTGGGGATAAGACAGGCTGGACTAAAAGTAAAGGGGGAGGAAGAAGACTAGCATGTGAATGTGCTTACTGAAGGGTGTCGAGAGAGGCGGGTCTTTTTTCTTTCTCTTTCTCTCTTTTTTTTTCTTTTTCTTTTTTTTTTTTTATAAGAAATTGTTTAGTTTTCTGGAAATTCCAGGCAAACCCCATCTTCTTCTTCCTGAAAGTTCACATCTACAGAGTTTCAAACTTTGAAATGTCCACACAAATCTAATGATTTTTAGACAAGCATGTTAACTTTAGGTTTGAAGATTTAGAAGACATGCATGAATAAAAGCCTTGTAAGATGTTTCTCAGTGAGACACAAGTCCCTCCACCAGAAGGAAGATAAATGTAAGAAGTTCACAGTGTTCGCACTGCACCAGACACAAATCTAATAAGGATTTTTTTCTGTAAAAAGCCTTCAGATGGGTAGGTGTGCAAGCAAGAAATGTGTTGTTCTTGAGTCTGGGTTAGGTTATACTAGGTTTTCAGACATGAGAATTAAAATATTTAATTTTTTTTTTTTCTTGTTTAGGAATATAGAAGTAACAAGAATTATGGAGTCCAGTCATTGCTTTCACTGGTACTATGTCAAAGACTATATTGGATAAGAACACTTTGCTAAAAACACAAAGTTAGTGTTTCTTTATTTTTCTCTGTCACTAGAAACCTGTTAATTTACAAATAAAATTTATTCTTAGTTTATTCCCATTGTGTCAACTTTCAGCAGGCTTAAGAATCTAGTACTTCCTGATGTTTAACCTATCTGTGTTTACAGGGAGAAAGTACGTCACTGTTCAGTCTTTTTTTTTTGATAACAGTGCTCTTTCAGTATCCATAGTGCATGTGTCTCACTAGTTCAATCTTTTAGTATCTCTTCTTTGTAGTTGTTTTAGCTTTAAGTCATAGCTCTGAAAGTTTGAAGATGTTGCAAGACCTCATACAACTCCCAGGGTCTTCTCAAAATATATCTATCACAACCATAAACTGCAGGAGTCTTCCCTAACTCAGCATTTTACTAATAATTCATATAATTCTGCAACTAGCTAGTCCACTAAGGTCCTTCTGCATCTTTTTCAGCTGATGAGCTCTCACCTAATAGCAGATCTTTCCTTTATGAGCTGCTATCCTGTTAGACCTCAAGAAAATCCAGTTCTTTCATATAAGAACCTAGTTGCCCTCTACTGATAAAACGAAAAAGTTGAGATATATTAGCAAATTAACATTTCACTCTCTTGCTTCCTGAGTAAAAAACAATCATTGGACTACTAATCATCACTTGTCTCAAAACTGAGCCTTGAAGAACTCTACCAGGAACTCATCATCAGCTTCTCCACCAATATTGCCTAACAGTGTTGTACTCAGAGATTCTTCATTCCTTTCTTTGATTTTAAATGACAAGCTTCTTAGCTGGCACCATTTCCTGAAGTCTTGATATATGAAATCCAGTGCACTTGCTTTGTCTAGAAAATCTGTCTAGGATGATCTACATTTGATTAAATCCCTGTAGTTTTACATCCTATTAAATTGTCTTTAAATATCTTTTCCTTCAAAATCTGTCCTAAAGCAATGTACAAGGCAAGCTTACAGATGCCTGATTACTTTCTCCTCCTTTAACTGTAGGCGCAGCATTTGGTGTTCTACTGTCATACCAAATTTGACTTGAAAGGTGTTTTTAAAAATACTTCTTATAAATCCTGCAAGGGAGACCACCTAATCCCCCTATTTCCACTGCAGTTGAGATAACAAGGGTGTGGAAATGAAAGCTGCCATTAAACGTTCTGCTTTTCCTCCCAATTCAACATAATTTTCCTTTTTGAAACCTGAGGCAAAGTTTGTTTCATTTTTTGACCACGCCTAGATTATCTTTAATCTTTGTTTTATCCTGACTGCAAAGCCACCCTACTTCTTCTTTCCTTGTGCTTTTTTGTTGTTTTAATTTATATATCTCAAAAAGGAAATACCTTATAGTTAAATATCTTCTTCAAGGCCAAACTTAGACTCTGGTTTTGGCAATTTTAATTTCTTGATTCATAGCTCTTTTCCTGCTAAATATCAATTTATTAAATATCTGTCCAACTTATTTGTAATAAACCTTTTTGAGTGGTTATTCTTGCAAGTCATTTGAGAGTTCTTGCAAAGTTTTAAAACTAGATGCTGGTTACACATCATTTTCTGATACTAGCAGACTTAGCATCCTTACACAAAATGATACTGACTCAAACAAGTTATTTTTATTACTATTCTCTTTTGTTTCTTTAACTTCTCACACACTGAAATTAGACTTTCAACTTTCTTTTTTTTTCTGTTTTGTTTATTTGTTTTCCTTGAAGACTGTCTCTCCTTGAATATTTATACTCCATTTGGAATTGCTGTTCTTTGGTATTTTTATCTTTATAATATTTGGTTTAATCTCCAATGGGTGTGGTTGAAAATCTTCCCTTTCTCTGAGGAACACAAAATAATTTATAAGCATTCATTAGCTTCATAACATACCAAAGAAATTGTTAGTTGTAATGGTGGCAAGTGCAAGTGCATAGCTTGTTGAGAAGGTTGAATGTAGAAACCCCAAGATTCCAAGGACAAGTCCACCCTTGTTCTATACAAATTCTTTTATTACACTTATCACCAGAATATCTCAACAGCTTCAATACTGTGGTAAAAAACATGACTAACATCTGATACTTGTACTTTGTGTTCTCTTTCTTTTATCTTTCTCCTCAGCTCTAAAGGTTTTTGGTTATATTCTGAGTATTTTTATGCCTCCTTTCTTTTCACTTATTGGACTGAATGGGATATAATGAATGTCATCTGCAATATGTGCAAAGGAGAGAAGGTTATAGTCACTGTGTTAGGCAAAGCCCAGGGCTCAAAGGGCTTTCTTATACCACTGTCCTTCAGAAAAATTTCTTACTTTAATTCTGGCCCCAACAGGTATGGCTGCAAGGAAACTCACCTGCTGTTTGAGGATGCTATCTTAACTTTGATTGGCATGTAAACAGACAGTCATTAGTTCCTTGACGTATTTCTTCTGCAGCACCCCTAAGATCTTGCCAACCTGCACAATAGAAGAAAGTCTTATGACCTGAAGCTACACCTTCCATAATAAGCATTGGCATCATGCCATGGTTTCTTATATCATGATTCCATATTCACTCTTTGCCAGAATTGCCCCTATCTTTATGCTTTACTACAGGAAGATATCAGGCTGTCAGCCATTTCAGTGCAGTGATGAGGGAAGGAGGGAGATGAATGATGATACCAGTCTGCATTTGACACCAGTGCCATTTGTTATAGTGTTTCCCATTCCAATGGCATCTTTAGGAAAGCAGCTTCCTGAGTGATCAGTGGCCCAGATGGCTCTGTTCGCTTCTGCCACTGCAGACCAAATGCATTTGGTTCTGTTGTCATAAAGCAAGTAGAAGGGATGAAAGGATACAGAGCAGAAATTAGGCTAGGCAGTTGAGGGACATTTAGGAGTTACCACTGAAAGCTTGTTTCCTTTGTCCAGCATTTGAGGGTTTAGCAAAACTGAATTGAAGGGAAGAGACAGATAATCTTTTGAGAGGTTGCCACCTCCTTGGAACATGCCAAAGCAGAGGTCTGACTTTTCCCTTTCCAACCCTTGCTGAAACTTTTCAGTGCTACGTTTATCACCACAAAAAGTGTTATCTTGAAGCTGTAAATAGAAATGACCTTAGCCAGTGGCCACACTTAGCTGCCATTGGCTTTTACAAGGGGCTCTTGAGATTTCTGGAGATCTTTCTAGTAAAAGGAACACCAGAGTGAAAGCTGGAATATTTTTGGAGGCATGATGAAGACTTATAGGTGTGTGATATCTTAAATAGAGATAATTATACCAACTTTCTAAGAGTCGGATATTTGTACGCATGGTAGCATGAACTACCATTTTATGAATAAGCAGTGTATTTATAATTGGAAAATGTCTTTTTGCCACTGCATGGGACCATAAAATCCCCATTATCTTGGTGTTTAATATGGTTCAGCACCATTGTAAGAGCAATGCAGCAGTCATAAGCAGTGACATCATTACTACTCTGCTGTCTTCTCTGCCATGAGCATCCTCTGTTCCTAATTTGCAGCATAGCATTTTGAGGATTTTTACCTTCTTGCTTCTCTCCCGATTCTCAGATATCTTCTTTCAGTGCAGGGAAATAAATGAGCTCCCTGACTTATAAGAAATATGATGATCACCCAGACAGCTTTTGTTTGCTTGTTCTTGCTTTGCATGCCACAGGAGCACCATGAAGAACACTCTGTGATTAGACAGAAGAGCTGAAGAGCTCCAGGGGGGGCAAAGTGACAGAGAAAAATCTCTAAGTGCAGGAAGAAGCGTGTAAGAATAACCTTCCTGTAGCTAAAAAGTCAAAGGCTGAGATGTGTTAATTTGAAAAGGCAGATGGAATTTTTGTGCCTTCAAAAAGCAACAGCTCCAATTGTGCTTTCAAATGAAATTTCAATAAGTGTCTGCCTGATTTAGAACTGGAATCTGAGTATTTTAAAAATATCATGATGAAATTACTTAATAAAAATATGTCATAGACTTAAGAACTAGTATTTAAAATACGGACATTTTGTACCCACAGTCCACATCTGCAAGTAATTATGGGTGCAAATGTGGATATGTCAACATCTACATACATTAATGTACCTGTTAATCTGACAGTTAAAAGTCTGTGTGTTATCACAAAACATAGTCTACCAAACTGTGGCCACAGCTATTTCTGAGCATAAAACGGAAAGTCAGGTCAAGATTTAACCCTTGCAGTTTTAGTGTTGATCTTATTATGCACAACTGGAAGTCACGCTGATATTAAAAACTAAATACACTTATTTGGGAAAGTTGTTAATGCCTGACGTTATTCCTATTTTATTGAGAACTCTATTTTTAACCAAAGTTGTCCTCATCAGTCCTCTTTTCCTATCAACAAACAAATAATGTACATGTATTTGTGTGAACAGAATTGTCAGTGGTTAGTTTTTTTTAATTCCATTCCAGTTTAAGAGGATAGACAATGATCTTCCTGATTTTTGAAAATTGTCTTTTAAATAATCCTTTATATACTGAGGTGAAATTTAGATTTAAAATATAACTGTGAACCCCTCTGCACAAAATTTTCCTCAATGAAAATGTCAGACTTGCATATCTACTGCTTCCTCTAAGAGGAGGGATTTAATTATTTTTAACTTGTTCTTTCACAGGTATATATTGGCTAGTTACTGTCCTGAGCTGAGAATTTTTTCTGACCAGATTGTCTTCAAAATTGTTGTCTTACACTAAAATAAAAATATGTTTTCAATGAACTGGCTTCCTAATGAGATTATTTTGACGTGTTGAATGACAACCATTCTAATTATGAGCTACTTGCTTTCAGCTAACTTTGTAGCTCTTAGGGTGGATATTTTCATTTCAGACATCTGGCGTGCTTATAAAGTATTTTTCCTGGAAAACTTCAGCCATCTTTGGGACTATTATTAAGGGTGTATATTGTTTTGCTGATTGTTAGAGTGTAACTTACCAGCTCCTCCATTAAGGTCTGGCATGTTCAAAGTCTGTCTCAAGAACTTGTTGTTTGCGAAAAGCTTCACTTTAGTGCTGAAGGGATGCTTAATGATATTCTTCTGAAAAAAAAAATTATCAAACTAGTTGGAAACCTCTGAAAAGTTACCTTTTACCTGTGCCAAGAAGTTTGTCACAAGAAATGAGCTCCTTGTCCACCCTTCTCCACCTTTAGATAGCTCCTCAGAGGTCTTGCAATCTGCAGTCTGATATCTCTGATAGCTTTCTTCCACTGATATCTGCAGTGGCTCTCAGTAATCACACATCAAGGAAACCAGCTTTCGTGCTTGCCTCTTGCTACTTTAAGGCATTCAGTGTTGTCCACACTTTGTCATTTCTGGACTTTCCTTTGTTTATATAAACACACATAACTCCCTGCAAGGCATTATATTTGGAGATAACACATGAAAAGAACACTGTTCTGAAGTCTTGCCTCCCCAGCCCTTCGTGTAAGCACTGTGATGCAGGCTTTAATTACCTGCATACATTCAGTATTTTTTTCCCTGCCAGTGTCCTTACCTCACTCACAACACAGGACGGTCTAAGTTTGGGACTCAGTCAAGATGGTATAATGAGTTGCATTGTAAACAAATTTCCATAGGCCTCTTATCCTATTCATTGCAGAAGTTCAAGGTGTGCGATCAAAACAAAAGCACTGTAGGATTAAAAATAAAATAATGGTTGCCCAACAAGACAGGTTCTACTACAGTCTTTGACACTGTAGGTATGTTTACAATGAAGTGCATAATGCAGAGATAACTGAGCAGCTCAGGTGTCAGGAGCAATTCTGCAGCACCTCAGGGTAGTTCAGCCTTCTCAGATAACCTCAGGACTAGCTGGCGCTGCTACAGCCAGGATGCTCCTTGTAGCTGGGTTAGCAGGAGTACACAAAGATTGCCACGTGAAAAATACCCAGGGCGTTTCTGTGTCGCTTGGTTGCACACGTCAGATTTTGCTAGGGTGGTCAGCCAGTAAATTTGTGTTTCTTATTCCCTAACTCACAGTTTGGGATTTTCATTTTGCATGTGGGCTCAGCCTGTATTACCACAGCAGAACTGATGGGAGCCATGTACTGAGCTGAGCTAAGTGAATAAATACTAAGTGATCAGCAAGAAAACTACATGTATTACTTTTTTTGAGAAATACTAAGAATTCTTAAGATAATTTCTAATGCAAAAAGAAGGTGTCTGTGCCTTTCAATAGACATGTCTTTCAATGTCATCCTTAGACTCTGGAGCAGCAGATTAACAATCATAGTCTACTCCACATCTGCAAAAATATTATAAATAAAATCATGGAATATAGTAAGGGATTTAAATATGTAAGAAATGAGGAATCAGACCCTGAACCCAAGGCTAAGTGAAAAATCAGTTGTTACCTATATATAAAATGAGAAAGTCTCTGAGAAAGATTTTGTTTACTGTGTGCACTGAGACTGCAATCAGGCTAGAAAGCAAACTGCCATTTCAGTGTTTCCTAAAGACTGAATGCTTATCTTCACAATGTTGGTGGGGTTTGGGGTGGGGTTTTTTCCTTTGTTTTTTTCAGGTTTTAATAAGGATACTTTTAAAATGCAATCAATGCTGTCTCCGTGATGGAAATGAGAAATAGCTACGCTTGGCTGCTTATTTTTTCTAGATGAGATTATTTTCATTCAAATGGTTTCTTCTTCCTTTTAAGTTTTCCCAGCCTATAGCCTATGAGGGGATTTTCACTGAACTGCTCAGAAACCCTGCTGCCTGGCATACAGAAATCATGAAACACTGTATATATCTCTCAAAAAAAAAGGAAAAGTAAATACCAAAGTGTTTTAACTGAGGTCATACCTTCTCCATGTCTAGACATCACTGGTAATCTCTCCCTCTAATAATACTGCTATGCTTTCCACACACTCAGCTGTGAGGAAAGTGCTTTGCGCTTAGTTGCATAAAATATGCCAAATTTCCAGACAACTTTCAGTACAGCATCTCAGATTGTTTAGGCTGATGTGTGTGATCTTCTATGAAATCAGATTTTTTTTCCTCTGGAGAAGGTTTGCTTAGCAAACCAACAGCAAATTTGGAATAAAAATATGACTGATGTGGTTCCTTAATGCCCAGCTTGTTAAGCAAATGCTGCTGAATCCAGTCCCCAGTAAACAAGCTAAACTTCTTGTTCCACTAGAAATATATTTTACTAAGAAACTTTGTAGAACATTCTTTATGCAAAAAAATAATGTCTCAAGTGACGGTCTTGAGCAGAATAAAGTGAACGTTTAATAAATGAAAACATATGCTGAATCAGTTTTGCCCTTATAGTTCCACTTTTTAAATATTAATACTCTTTTCTAACTCTTTGTACATAAATAATCCTTTAAGAGAGTAACAATGAAATATAGACAATCCACATCAAATGAATGTGAACTTTTGATGTAATTATCAAAGGTCTGTTGGATTCTGTTTAATTTTAATTAGCATTGGATTCTAACCAACAACTTCAGGTCTCACATGGATTTTTAAAATCCAAACATTATGCCCCCTTGCACGAAGGGTTTTGGCTTAATTTGGCCCTTATAAAAGTACTGGTTATTCATAAAATTATGTTGAAGTTCAATTATATAAACCAACAAGATGAGGATTTGCTTTAACGTGGAGCAGAGAACTAATTGGCCTATGGACTAATTGAAACTCCTATAAAGATTTTTGGTTCTGGGATTTGGGTTTTTTTCAAAATTAGCTGTTGGAAAAATACTTGAATACATAAAAAGAATATACTAGCCTGAAATTCTTCCTGATCTATAAAATCTTTACCTAAGTAGATATGCAAAGCTCTCATGACTTTCACTATCTGGGAGAGTTTAAGCACAGAGACACAGGCTGTTGAGATAACTATTAATAGGGTTCCTACTTATCCATTAGCAATGTTCCTATGAGCTTTTACAGATTCCAATCCTTTTTGCCCAGAGAAGTAACAAATCCCATTTGAACAGGGAAAACCCACAAAATTAATCAGACTAAGATTATCAGACTGTCCTGGTTTCAGCAAGGATAGAGTTAGTTTTCTTTCCAGTAGCTGGTGTAGTGCTGTGTTTGGGTTTTAGGATGAGAGCAGCGCTGATAACACACTAATGTTTTTAGTTGTTGCCAAGCAGTCAAGGACTTTTCAGTTTCTCATCCTGCTCTGCTAAGGAGAAGGTGGGGGTGCACAATAAACTGGGAGGGTACACAGCCAGGACAGCTGAGCCAGACTGGTCCAAGGGATGTTTCATACCTGTTGGGGCCCGAGCAGCTTTGTCCGAGATATACTTGGTGTGGGCAGTCAGGCAGCAGTAACCAAGGTCAGTGAACGAGGGAAGTTGCTGGTGTGGCAACTAAGTCAGGGAAGTTCCAAGAAAGGAGGATACCTGTCTGAATAGGGGTGTAGCTATAGAAGATAAGGTAGCCAATAAGCTTAGCTTGTGATGAGTGTGTGGCGCGTGTATGGAAATTATTTCCTATATAATGTCACGGAGTTTTGCTAATAAAGTAGAATGATTCTGCATCATATTGATGTGTCTCGGCCCGCATGGAACTAAAAGACCCCGGGCACATACCATTCAGTGTCATTTGCTGTTTACACCTGGAGTGGGCTGGAGATCTGGAGTAGCGCCTGGGGGTCTTATGCATCATCAGCTTTGAGGTGATGGCTGAACCCCTGCCTGCCAGTGGAAGTGGCAAATGAAATCCTTGTTTTGCTTTGTTTGCGTGTGTGGGCTGAGAGGCTGGGCTGTTTGCAGGTCTTGGGCAGCAGCCAGGGGTCTTGCACAGCATCAACTTTGGGTGGCCAGAATTTATACTGTGCATCGCTTCTTTTTGTGTAATATTATTAATATATATTATTATTATCTTCCTTTTTTTGTGTGTGTCCTATTAAACTATTTTTATCTTAACCCCCAAGCTCTTTCTCTGTTCCATTTCTCTCCCTCATCCTGCNCATCAGCTTTGAGGTGATGGCTGAACCCCTGCCTGCCAGTGGAAGTGGCAAATGAAATCCTTGTTTTGCTTTGTTTGCGTGTGTGGGCTGAGAGGCTGGGCTGTTTGCAGGTCTTGGGCAGCAGCCAGGGGTCTTGCACAGCATCAACTTTGGGTGGCCAGAATTTATACTGTGCATCGCTTCTTTTTGTGTAATATTATTAATATATATTATTATTATCTTCCTTTTTTTGTGTGTGTCCTATTAAACTATTTTTATCTTAACCCCCAAGCTCTTTCTCTGTTCCATTTCTCTCCCTCATCCTGCTGTGGTGCTTAATTGATGGCTGGGATTAAACCATGACACAGACCTGCAGGGACACTTGAGTTCTGCTAAGAGATTTTTTTTTCTTTTTTAAGTTGTTTTCCCCTTCCCTCTAGACCTTTAACCAAAGAGGAAAGCCCAGCCAGGCAGTGAGGGGCAATTCATGGGCTCTGAAGCCAGGAAGGACCATTATTACTGTTTAATCTCTCACCGTAGGATCTAGTTTTTGTTTCCCCCACAAGGACTTTAGAGAGGGGGAGGCTGATGGCTGCTGTACCCTCAGAGTGGCTACCAGCCCTCTAATACACCCAGTCACTGTGTGGTGAGGAGCAGAAGGTGGCTGCTCTAAGGGAGAGGAATGGTTTTCTCCTGGAGCAGATATGATCAAACACCTGCAGGACAGTAGAAAGGAGTGAGCTTACACCAAGAGAATCATTTCAGCAGTGTCCACCTCACTGTCTCACTGGCCGTTCTAACATCCTCTCTCCAAACATACTTTGGCGCCCTTTTACCCTTCTACAAGCTCCAAATAACCCCCTCAGCCCTATTCTTCACTGTCTTCCCCAAGACTTTCTCTGGCACCACCTTCACACCCATACACCCTTCTGTCACTTTGCCCATGGTGACAGATGTGGTCACTTCCCCGCATCCTTTTAGGGTGGGTTTTTCACACACCCTTTTGCACAAGGGTCCTTTTGCCTGTGGCCATGGGCTCACATCTTTACTCTGCAACATATTTTCATTCCTTCTTCACAGCATTTGAGGACATTCAAACTATCCAAGTGATTCAGCACACTCTGTAAGAGATAACTCCTGATAATTTACACAGCAGGAACTTTATGTCCCCTGCAAACTGTACCCTTGGTTTAGATTGTTTTCAAAGAAGAGCTTAAATTGGTTTGGGACTAAGGGTCTTACAGTGTCTTGTTAGAAATGGCCCAGTTAATTATTGCCTTTACATTAATGCATACATTTTGAGAGATATCAGTCAAGTAGCTTTTAAATCACTTAATGTATGCTCTATTAATCACACACAATGTAGGATTTTATACACACAATATCATGTGTAGTATGTCAAGTGCCTTGGAGAAATTTGATTACACTGTAACTACAATACAGATACCTTTATCATCCAGACCTATAAGCTTGTATAAAAGCCCAAGAAGATAATTTGACAAGAACTACTTTCTGTGAAACTGTGTTGAATGATATAGCTTTAGTTTTACATGTAATTCCCTGTTGATGGAGCGCTGAATTTCCCTGGCTTGGTTGTTTTGTTTGGGGTTTTTTTAACTCCTAAGATTAGTATCAGGATAACTGATCTATCATTTCCTTGGCCAATTTCTCTAAATGCTACAATTGCTTTGGCAAGTCAGCAATTCTTTGAAAAATCCCTTCTTTCCTAAGATTCAATAAAGAAAATTAACTTTAGTGGCCCAGAGAGCTTCTTGGCTAATTCTTTTCAATTTCTCAGGTGAGAATGATGAGGGTTTCTAGGTTTGAGATATTTTGTTTTAGCAGAAAATATTAACCATTCAGATGTTGGTTTTAATTCCCTTTAATCCTTTACTGCAGTTACTAGTTAGTTATTTTTTAAAGCAATCTGCTGGCCAATACTGCCATTCATGAATTCCTGAAAGGAACAAGTGCAGCTACAGAGATCCTGGTGGGAGCTCAAGGGAGATATGTGGTTGATACTCAGGCCTGGGTCTCACCTAAAGGTGGGTGTGTGGGGAAGCCTCAGCAAGAGCCAGAGCAGCACTTGAGCACAGAAGAACATGATCTTGTGGATGAGATTTCATCTCACACTGGGCCAATTAAGTAGCTGGATGGTTTATCTTTGGTAAGATAGCAGGAGAGTATGGAGGGGGTGTTTTAATGAAAATCATGATGAATCTGAATGTATAACAGTTCTTTATCTGCCTCTTTTGCTGTCTACCGTTTCCTCATCCAACCTCTCATGACACTTACCAAAGCGTATCATACCAAGGAATTTCTCTTTTCCTTTATAACAGTGCCAGGACTTCACACAATCTAAGAAGTCCTGAGGCCTAACAAGAACTATGGATCTTCCTACAGCAAGGGTTTTCTGTACGATGATATGCCTAGAAAAACTATTGCCTGTGGTGAGCATCAAAGCACTTCTAAGGAATTCCCTGCCCTAGACAACACCATGGCTTTTCTTGTATCTGGTGGTTTACCAAGCATGACAATAGCTGTGGGTGTCTTGCTGCTTTGTTGTTTGTTTGTTTGTTTTTATCTCATACTCGGAAAATGGTTTTGTCCTCCTGGTCTTTGAAAACTCTTGAAAATGTTCACCCTAAAGGTTGAAAAGCCTAGAGGCAAACACAGTTCATATTTCATTGTCTGCAAAATCTATTATACAAACCAGGTGACCTTCAAATAAACCCTAAGGAATAGGACTTGGGAGTAATCATTGATGAAAAGTTGGACATGAGCCTCCAAGGTGCATCTGCAGCCCAGAAGGCCAACCACATCCTGGGCTGCATCAACTGAAGTATGGCCAGCAGATTGAGAGAGGCGATTTTGCCTCTCTGCTCTGGTGAGACCTCACCTGGAATACTGTGTCCAGCTCTGGAGCCCTCAGCACAAGAAAGACAGAGTGCATGAGGATAGGCTGAGAGAGTTGGGCTTGTTCAGTTTGGAGAAGAGAAGGCTCCAGGGGAACCTTATAGTGGCCTTCCAGTACCTGAAGGGTCCTGTGAGAAAGCTGGGAAAGAACTATTCACAAGGGCATGTAGCAATAGGATGAGGGGCAATGGTTTTAAACTAGAAAATATGAGATTTAGGTTGGATATTAGGAAAACATTCTTCAATATGAGGGTGGTAGATCACTGGAACAGTGAGGTGAGTGCCCAGAGACGTGATGGAAGCCCCATCCCCTGAGATATTCAAGGTCAAGCTTGATGGGGCTCTGAGAAATCTGATCCAGGTAAGATATCCCTGCTTACTGAAGGGGGTTTGGACTACATGACCTTTAAAACTCCCAACCTAACACATTCTATGATTCTGTGGCTTTCCATAATCAGACTTTGGATCTGGCACAACTGACAAGTTTTATGTAAAGATTTCAGGATTATTTCAGACCTACTGCTTCAAAAAATCTAGGAGCCGACGTCCAGAGAAGGCTCACACTGTTAGTGTAGCTTTTCACTTCCTTTCACAGACCTATGGTATGAACTAGGGAAACACTTCTTAGTGATAAGGGGTTAGAAGAATTGTACACAGAATCACAGAATAGTTTGGAAGACCATCTAATTCCAATCCCCAGAAAATTACTCATTACTTTTAAGGCAAGATCTAACAACAGGATCATAAATGCAACGATTATGTTTGCAGAAGTACAAAAATAAAAACTGAAGCCAATATTTATAGGTGATCCTGAATGCTCAAAGAAACAAAACAAAAAAATAAATCTGTTATTGCCGAAATGGTTAACTCTTCCGTGAGGTTTATTTAGTCTTCAATGCAGATTAATTTAAAAATGATATTCATTATTTCCTTTTAATTTTTTTATAATAACAAAATTCATTAAGAAGGATGCTTAATCAGTGGTTAATTACAATAACAACCTAAAAAAAATCCATGCATTGATACCTACATCTGTATCCACTGTTCTTCAACACATGCTACCCCTATAAAAGAACAGTGTATAAAAAAATAAAGAAAATCATTGAACATCTTTGTTAAAATGTGAGTTATTTAACATACACAATGAACACCATTTGGAAAAAATGTAGCTCCAATTCCCTCTATCAATATTCACTTGTGGTAGTTGTTTTCCTTGTTTAATCATGTCTTTGACCACAGCATAAAAGTCAATATTCCCCTGTCAGACACAGGCTTGCATGTGAGGAATAGGTAGGAACTTAACTAGGAAGCTTCGTGAACAGGGAATTGAATTTGCATCTAATTCACTAAGCACACATGTTTACATGACCTTTAAAAAAGGGAATTAAGCAGTTTGATCATGAGCTATAGGCAATCTGACTTAGTGAGGTGATTGAATCAAGAGGCACAGGTACTCCTTACAAGAGAGCTGAACTGGAAGAGAATGATTTTATTTTAAATATAATTTCTTATCAAATTCATAACTGCATTAGCACTGTGCAATGAATCTAGAAGCACTACAAGTGACTTCTCAGGACCTTCAGGTGTAGCAGCAAACACTCTCAGGCTCTCGGTTCAGGGGAACACCTTCTTGCTACCAAAGAGAGTAGGAAGAGTATTGTACAGATTTGGTATCAGAAGGTGGGAGCAATTAGTTGTTTTATCACCAGAAAACCCCGCCTTTGGGAAAGGCATTCAGTACCATGAACAGAAATGCAAAATATTTGTTAATGGCTTCCTTGCCCAGCAACATTTGAGCAAATATGTCAAGTTTGCTGAAGTAAAATGTGTAACAAGAAATTCTCAAAAGAATATAAAAACTTTTTAAAATTAAGTAGGAACATTAATACCTAGATTCCTTTAATGCTGAACTTGCATTAGACAACAAGTATGCAAAGCACTGTTTTGATTAGCTGACCTGTTCCATGTCTAAGAGCCAAGCACCTCTGGCTCTGTGCAAGCAATACGTGCCCCTATGTATCTAGAGCATTGGGTTCTGAAATCTGCAGAAAAAAAGATATACTTTTCAAAAGGAGAAGGGTACTAGACTCTGTCTTACTCTCCAAATGCTCAACAGCACGCTTTCCAGAAGGATGTGAAAACTGTCACTCTCCTTAGCCCAATGGGGTTAGAAGGTGTGTGTGTCAGTATGCCTTTCACTTCCAAGCAGGATAATATCTTACTTTCCAAAGGGAAAACGAGGGTGGTAAAATAGAGTGTCTAGACAGTCTCTGCCAGAAAGCCATGAGCTTATTCTGCCTGCATTTCAAGCTGACTAGGAGCTTGGTGTGTGTTTACACCTCCGGTCAGTGTAGTGTTAACCCACCTAATAGACACTGTTCATTGCTTTATTAGTTGAGCCTTGGGCTAAGCTAACCACCAACATGACTATTTAGTCCTGTTTGACTGGGGAGTGCAGGCAGAACTGCTCACAGCTACCTGCAAAATCAGCTACCAAGTTGTGCAATGTGGGGGCTGTATGGGTCAGATCTCCGTGGATATTAGGACTACCTATGTCATGACTGTGATAAATGTAAGGTTAACAAGCAAATATTCCCAGCGTAAATCCAATGAGATTTCACTGGTAAATAAGCACAGAGAAGTAGAACAGGAATGCAGGCTTTCCTCTCCTTTTAATGGCTCATTAATACCAGATAAAAATGCTGAACGGCCGATTACATCTTCCTCTTGTACAAGGCCCCCAAACAAGTCAACACATGTTCACAGAATCACAGAATCACAGAATCACAGAACGTTAGGAGTTGGAAGGGATCTCAAAAGATCATGTAGTCCAACACCCCTGCCTGAGCAGGATCACCTAGATTAAATCACAGAGGAACGCGTCCAGATTGTCTCCAGAGAAGGAGACTGCACAACCTCTCTGGGCAGTCTGGTCCAGTGATCTGTAACCCTCACGCTGAAAAAGTTCTTCCTTATAGTCAGACAGAACTTTCTATGCTTGGACCCATTTCCCCTTGTCCTATCACTGGCCATCACTGGGAAGAGCCTGGATCCATCCTCCTGACAGTCACCCTTTACATATTTATAGACATTAATGAGGTTACCCCTCAGTCTCCTCTTCTCCAAGCTAAAGAGACCCAACTCTCTTGTTCCTCTTGTTCTGTAGGTTACCTGTTTTACTGACCACTCCATAATGAAAAGACAGCCCCAGCAAGGTGACCCCCTTCAGCCCTGCTCCTGAAGGTTTCCTAGATGACCTCCAGCTAGCAAGTTTCTTAAATACATCATGCCAAATCCATTTTGAAAAACAGACTTTCTGGTTCTATGCTGAGACAAAGAAGGGATGTTTGAAGTGACGTGATATAGATATTTAATGATGGTAATCCCATCTGGATTGCAGACAAATTTTAGGGAGTCTTTTCCAACTCATTACCACAACAGATTAAAATTTTCTTTTTATTTTCTGTTATCTGAACAGAATTATCTGTAAAATTCTCTAAAAGTTTGTGTAATATGCATGATTTTCTACTCATGAATATCTACTTACCAGCTTCTAACAATTCTAAAGGAAAAATAGTTTGTGAATGTGTCACTCTTAAATGTAGTATGTAATTTTGATGAAGTTGGGCACAGACTTGGGACTGATTATTTCTAGTATGCCTAGTAGTTTGGGAAATCTAAGTAACAATATGGGTGTTATTGCCAGACCGTATACAGCCCTGTAGTGGAGGAGCACAGTGGAAAGATACTGAAGGCATTCTTATTTTACTATTATGTTCCCATTCTGCACCTCAGGTGAAAAGTCTAATAAGCATCTAACACCCCTTCATTTCTCAATAATGGGAATTTATGGTTTATTGTTTATGATTAAAGCACCCTTTAGTAATTCAGTATTTTTTAAAGGAAAATATTGGTGCTCTTGTTGGAAAAAAAAAGTTTGTGTTTGTATTTATAGAGATGTGCTCAAGCCAGAAAAGAATGGAAATGTGAAGACCTTAGCCAGTGCTTCAGCTGCTTTTCAGAATCCAAACATTTCACAGAATCACAGAACAGTCAGGGTTGGAAGGGATCTCTGGATATCATCTGGTCCAACCCCCTGCTAAAGCAGGATCACCTACAGAAGGTTGCACAGTATCCCAATTCAGCTTTTGAATATCTTCATAGAAGGAGACTCCACAACCTGTCTGGGTAGCCTGTCCCAGTGCTCTGTCACCCTCACAGTACAGCAGTTTTTCCTCATTTTGAGCTGGAGCTTCTTCCTGTGTTCCAGTTAGTTCTCATTGCCTCTTGTCCTGTTGCTGGGTCTTTAGATATTTATAAGTATTGATCAGATTCCCCCTCAGTTTTCTTTTCTCACAGAATCACACAATGGTTTGGGTTGGAAGGGACCTTAAAGACCATGTAGTTCCAACTCCACACTAGATCATGTTGCCCAAAGCCCCATCCAACCTGGCCTTGAACACTTCTAGGCTAAACTGATCCAGCTTTCTTTTGACATAGGTGCAAAATTTATAGTGCATGCGTGAGAACGTACAGGTGCTATACAATGTGCATGTCTGGGACAAGCAGCATTCTGAATAACTGAAAAGCAGATTTGCTAACTGTATAGTTTTATTTCCCCCTCTCCTCCCTCCATTAAATACTTCACAGTCCTCAACTCTCATCACCAAATTTCATCATACAAAATTTCATCATACAAAAAAAAAACAAAGTGGAAATCTTCACATGGTCACAAGCACGGGCTGCTTCTGTACCCACTCAGAGATTTTTTGCTCTGGATGAATCACGAAGGCATACTATCAGGATCACAGCCTTTCTTAAAAAGAAATGTATTTGCAGTATTTGTTGCTGTTGTTTTGTGCAAATAGTTTCATTTTCAACTCTGTGATGTTCAAGAATCTTACCAAGTTGTCCTCTTCCCAGATGGTTTATTGAACACTGTGCTCCTGCAGAAAAACGTTGAGTCTACAGGCTCTGCAAAGGATCTCAGCCTGATTACAAGGAAATAGAAAGTCACATTTTCACTCTCCTCCCATCCTTTATCCAACAGACCATGTGCACATTGCTTAGCACGAGTCCTCAGTCTTCTCCAAGACCTTTATCAGCCAGCTAGAATCACCCACAGAGGAGGAAGAATGAAAGATTCCCATTTCCTTTCACCCTGAAGCTTGACTCATTATTTTCCTATTCACCCATCTCCCCGCAGTCATGGGGATTTTTATATCTTACTTTTAGGTCTTACAGATCTTCTAGACTTCTCCAAAAGGGACGTTTCTACACAACTATGTAAGGACAAAATATCTTCTCTATCACATCTGTGAAGAGCCAGTCTTTCTAAACAGCATCTAACTTCTTGTAAGCTGTTTTTGAATACCAGGAGATGAGCTGTCCCTGCCAGTTTCCCACACAGAAAATACACAGTGAAGGGTCTTTTACTGATTTCCACCTTGTACTTTGTTGGATTTTCATTTATGGTGTAACAAACCTTAGCAGAAATCCCAAATAAACTTCCAATCACTTGAACTGAGCCTTTCCTTGCTCTGATTTACTGTAAAGTCTGATGCAGGATGTTCAGTCTTTTCCCTCAAGCTATTTCACCTTGGAGAACCACTCTGTTTCTCTGATTCAGTGATGATAAAAGCCAATCAATCTATCAAGGTGAGTCAGCAGTCTAGGTCTGCTCACACCCCTCTCCCCACACACATACACAGCATTAAAATGCCAGCAAGCTGCATGTTGAACATACGTGCAGAACAGCTATGATAAGTTAGAACAATCGTTAGCTTATTCACAGTGCAATTCAAGTACATCTTGTACACGAGTTTCCAAAATTATTTTAATAACAATCATCTTTGACTATGCAGTTGAAGATAGTTGGATCACTTCCTCAAGGCACGTTCCCACAGTAATATCCACGGCACATCCATTACAGACAGTGCTGTTAGTTCTCATTAGCTAGGACAAACAAGGCAGTGAGTCACAATCTCCCCACATAAAGGATCCTATTGTTTTATACTGATAAACCAGAGATTCTGCTCCATGCTGGTGTAAACCTGACATTGATTAAAGTTTTCTGGGATGTTATAAAGGCAGCCTTTGAACGGACATGGACCCTCTGAGGTGTCAGGGAGAGAAACATGTTACAGCAATACAGCCAGACGGTTTGTATCTTTTCCAACAGAAGTGACTTGGCTTCTGTCATTGTTGGGAGAACCTAATATGTTTGCTACAAACATTTTTCCAAACTCCTCTAAGAAAACTAGGCTTTAACTAAATAGATTGTATGAAATGTTTCCAAAGCTTACTCAGTAAAATAGGTTGTTTATACACTTTTCACTTAATAGCCTATTTCTGGTAGGTGCCAATTGTTTCCAAAGTATGCTGAAGTGTATCTAATTTACTCTACTATGAGAAAGTATTCTTCCTCTTATGCTTTGGCTCTCGTTTTGTTGTTAAGTTTTGTAAAATCTTAGCACTAATGGTGAAAGCTAAATACAGAAATATTTTTACCTGTGCTTTGCCAATAACATCAAAAGAGATGCTATTATCTCAACAGCAATTTGGACTGGTTATCAAATGATAATCTTGGAATAAGTGAGTATGATTTGTGATGGTACTTATCTTTTGTAGGTGTGGTTGGCATTTATTAAAATGTTGTTTTTTTTTTTTCCTGCTGGATAGCATGCCAAAGACTTCAGGCAATAAGTAATTATTCCATGTAAAATATTTATTCTCTGCCAGTCATATGTCTTTCTCAAAGACCTGACTTTGCAGCAAGCATTTAAAATCATGTAAAAGCTTAAAAAGGGGGCCAGAATGAAATTTGATGCAAGCAACTACAACAGAAATATGTGTTGTTTTTACTCAGTTGCTTTTGTGAGTACAAACCAGTTGTAATTATTTCCTTCATGCATTTGGAACCTTAGGATCAGATTCTCCAATATTGGGCACTCAATTTACATTCCATCCACAAAACCGTGACCCAGCTAGGAACTCAGTAATGTTTCTAATGAAGATTTTGTGGTTTAAAACTGCAAAATTAAACTTCTTTTCCCTTTCATTCCATTATAAGTTGTAGTTTATTCCTCTCCTGAAAATGTTTTCTGGAAGGGAAAGCTCCCGAGTACATGCACAATATAAAATCAGTTTGATCACAGCAGTTCCTAACAGACAAACTGTAACTATGGCCATGAGCCCCTCGGCAGTCACACCACCTCATTCAGACAGGAACATGTACTGTGCACCGTCATGTACCAGAAAGGCTAAGATGAACACTTTGGAATACATTGCACTAGTCTGAACTTGCACTAATTTATTTAAAGCTTTATTTTCTCAAATCTAGTGCTAAGAACTGAACTCGTAACCTAAGACCTACTTCATTCTTCTAAAATCAAGGAAGAGACACTATCAACAGAGCATATAGGATAATAAAAGTGCATGTACAGTCTGTATTATCTCCCTTCTAAAAGAAAAAAAATCACTTCAATATTTACATGTCTACACCATTAACATCCTCTTTTCCCGACTCTGACTTGAACACCTAGTTACAAAGCTTTTTTTTTTTTTCTTTCTCATTCCTGGAGAGAGTATGCAGCCAGTTGCTGCTGCATTGGTGCTTGCCTGCAGGACTGACAGGTGGTTGTACTTCTAAGAGGTTTCAGGGCACGTGTCCCACTTGAGAAATGTTGGAAAGCACAAGCCTCTCCTCAAGTACAATGAAAAATCAAAGGAAGAAGCTTCAGGAGGGAAAATACACTCCTGAAAAAGACAAAACTTTAAAGTAATCCACAGTTGCAGTACTAGCAGCAATTACCCTTCACTGCTACATCTCTTGAGCAAGCTTTTCTCAATAAATAAGTATATCTAAAATCCCATTATATTCATTTAAATTTTGCATTAGGGAGCAACTTTCTACTAAAGTTAGTGTAACTCCAGCTACTTATGAGCATTGCCTCTGACATAAGTCAGTGACAGATAATTCAGAGCCCTGGTCACAACTTCAATGATTTTTTGTCTCTTCTGTGGTGGTTATGAAGGGACATTCACCAACAACGAAATCTCTAGATAATTAGAAGACAATCTCTGTCCTTGTTGCACTAATCTCTTGCTAAGCCTTTAATATGCTATTGCATTTCAGTGAAGTCTTTCTACCAATGCTGAAAAACAGTCTGCCTAAGTAATTCCCATTCATAACAATATATCAGTACCTATCATTTGCAAAGTCCTCCTGATTTATAAACACAGATACATTGCAGTAAATGTCACCTTTAACTTTTTGTCTTTCTTAAATGGCTAGGTTTTTAGCCAGCACTGAGCTAAAATATCACCTCAATCATAAAGTGATCTTGACCATTCTTGGACTTCTTATATGATTCATCTTGAGATATTTTGCTACAGAGTACCAGGCACTTCAAAGTGTGGCAATTGTCACGGAAAGGGTAAATATACAGCATTTGCTCTCTGTATTCATCCTGAAAAGAAGCGATTCCTGTGAGAGAATAATTATTGTATCTAATAAACTTCTAAAAACCATTGCTGCTGGAGACATTGATAATGTCTGGAAATTTCTGAAATTACTACAAAAAATGAATGATTCTAGTAAGACATAAGAAGGGGAATGGTCATTGCTGGTTTAATGATATTAAATTAATCGAATGTAGTGTGAAATTTTGTAGCTATTGGAGTCTGAAGGTTGTGCCCACCTACAGAAAAGAATAAAGCTTCTCTTCACAGGAAAAAAGAAAGGTCGGGGGTGTTTTTTTGTATTGTTATCTCTAATATCAAACAGAAAAAAGCCTTTGTCTTTTTTAAGATTTAAGTTAGAAAATACTCAAAGTTGGAACAGACAAAGAAGTTGCAGGACACAGCATACTCTGAAGACAAAGCAGGTTGTTTATCATGTTCAGCATAACAGTAATTTGTTATCCTTTATATCTGTGAAATTCAATATTTCTCCAATGTAACTCTAGTGAAGACTAAACTAAAAAGTCAAGTTAGCAGAAATGGTGCTGTAGAAGTTTTAACATGGTGTAAAAACACAATGGCTTGGCTTGTTGTCATAATTTGAGAGGCATGTATTAGGCTGATCAGCTTTTTAAACTGGTATCTGTCCTGGAGATTTCACTGATACGTTAACAGCAGCTTCTGAAAATTAACTGATAATGTCATTTATATATTTTCTCAAAACTGGTAGAATGACAGGACCAAAATTGTGTATAAGTAACAGTAGCAAGAAACAACAAGACTTAGAGGGGAAGAGAAGGAGTTGGAAACAGGGTGAAAGAGAGGGATGGGAGGAGATCAGACTGCATCCTGGGTCTTACTAGACAGATTATGTTAGCTTCTTGCTGAGCCTGCAGCATTTGCATGAATAAAAATATTTAATTCTTGAACTTCCTGCTTCAAATATAACAGAAAACTTTTTATCTGCTGCTAAATTGCAGACTTCCAGTTTCCAACAACTTAAGCTGCCTAACATATTGCTGCTGCAGATCCACTTTTGCACATATGAATGTAACAGGCCTGTGCTCGCTCAGGAACGTGAAGGACCTCCTGGTTTTGTTTCTACTAGGAGGACATCCTAAATTTTTGTTAGTGTGTGTGACTTAACCATCATGTGATTGTCACTGCTGTACAATTCTTACAAGGAAATGACACTTTCATAGATCAGTCTGTATCTGATCTGGCCTGAAACCCCACTATTATTTCTCACTTCTGTTCACTTGAATGTGGAAACATTTCTGGGCTTCGAACATTCTGAAAGGGATTACATATGAACAGAGAAAGCAATATTCAAAGTGGAAAGTTTCAGCCTGACTTTTAAAAGTGTTTGGCAAGGGACATTCAGTGAGTTAAAAGGGTTGGGAGTTCCAGACGGAAGGAACAGGGTATGCAAATATTCAATTAGCAGCAGTACGAGGGTGAGACTTTGGAAGAAACAGAACAATCTAGAGATGAATCTCTGGGAGAATTGGCAGGAATGTAGGTGACAAGGAAGTATTATAAATCATGTCATGAAAAAAGCACGGAATGTTTGATAGCAAGGCACGAAATGTCATATAAAAACAGTGCAGCACATTACCCAATTAGAAGCAAATGCAATGAGAACATTTCAGGGTAATGCAAGGATCAGCTTACTTCTAGGCAAGAGTCCAGCTCACACATTTTAGAATGGCTACCGTGGAAGCAAAGTGTGTATAGGAAAGTAGGCGTGAAGATGATTAAAATAACCAGGCCTGCTCATGATTGCATGGGATGAAGACAGTATAATTAACTTGGCTAAAGGAGTGTCTTATCCTTGCGTTATATGTAAACTGATAAGAGGTTAAACAAGTGGAGGCAGCCGAAAATTGAATGAGATGGAATGGAGACTTCAGAACAGCTCCAAGAAACTTGACTCATTGTACTGCTGTAAAACATGTCCATTTGATCTGCAACATGGAAAGATCACTCAGCCTGGACTCCGTACTGAAGCAATTAACATTATAGTGACACTTCGGTACAAGTAGGACTTACACAATTCAACTTTGTCCATGCTTAGAGCCAACTAAAGATTTGGTTGCAACAGATTACCATGAAGAATTTGGCAAATTTTCTTGCAAAAGCCTGATTTTCCAGCAGACAGATAGCCAGGATGGAGAGAGTAAGGCAGTAGTTATGGGAGAAAAAAGGAGTGAATTATCCTTGCAGATGCTACTATCTGAACAGAAATGAAAACTCAACATTGATCCACTTATATCATTTTTTAAGAAAGTTATAAGAAGCAGATGCAAGGAAATAAAATTTTATTTTTCCCTTCATCATCAATAATTCTGTAGTGTATTGTTGCATTTTCATTTGGTTTTCCAAATGAAATTTTACAAGACAGGGAAAAGAATTCTCATATACTGAAGATTAGAAAGAATTTTCAAAATAAAAAGGGAATTGCCAGGAGTTCAAGGAAGAGCTGAGGACAGAACTGTTTAAGACACCCTGAATAGTTTTTTTGTTTGTCCGACTGTTCAGCTGAATAAAAGAGTTAGTGAGAAGTTGCTTTTTGCTTCATATTTTCTATCTAAAATGAAAATAAAACACCAGTACTAAACCCCAAACAGAATCAGAAGAGTTTGGTTTACACTGAGCAAATGTTCTCATGTGATCTTGAATGTGAGTTGTACTCACACTGCAGTAAATGTTGATGAAACTAGACTTTCAAAGAAAGTCAAGTAGGATATCACGTGACCCACTATAAAATGTCCTCACACCTAGAGCAGTCCAAAGAAGTGCTTTGAGTGATGACGACATGGATGTTGTAGCATGAACTTTCTCATCCTTACCATGGTTCATAGCAACGTCTTGAATTTATCTGCAGAATTCATTAAAAAAAACAGCCCAACCAAACATCACGCCATATCTATAAAAATGCCTATGGAAAACTGTGTCATTTAGAGTCCTTGGACTTCCAGTTAAAACTCCTAGTTAACAGTAATTTAATTTTTAAAAGTTCTTTTTTACAGCTCAAACTTTTGGTTCTTTGAAAGATTATTTACAGGGGATGAAAGGGAAAGAAGTAACTTTGTTTTTGTGCAGACATATTAGATTGTACTTCCCATTTTGTTCCTATAATTGCTATATTTTTTCTCTAAAATGCATATATGATAATTTCCTTTCAGAAGGCTCGCATCCAATGCAAGACTGACATACCAGGCTGAGAAAGTGAATTATGTTTTTTCTCAGAGCCAGCCCACAGTCCAAACTTTAAGGATTTCATTTCATAACCCAGCACAGCTGGTGCTTAGAGTTTTTAAGGCTGCATAAGTGAAAATGAAACTGCAGGCCCTATTTCTCTAAAACCAATACCTTCTCTTTCCAGCTTTAAAACTGAAGGACAGTATCCTTCCTTAGGACCACAGTACAGAAGAGTCATGATCAAACTGATATCTTTGTTCTGGTAACAATAACACAGGTATTCTTTTCAGCAATAATGAGGTGTTTTGGTGCATGGATTAGAAACTGCGGAGTTCACACAACCTGTGTAACATCAGCCCCAATAACCTTTCCAGAATCTCATCCTCCAGAATAGCAGTACTTTCCATTTCAGTAGTACTGCTCATGAGATACCCTGGCATTGCAAACTACAGTGGCTTTCAATGCTTGTCAAACTTCCTGACAATGAAAATATACTGTGAGCTCTCAGAATTAATGTTTCTCTCTAGGACACTTGGATTAATTTTAATCAAGATTGCTCATCATCTCCCTTTAGTATTCTTTCTGGAAATGAAACAAGGGGAGGTCAGGGTCTTTTCTTGGGCTTTGTTTCAGAATTTTTATGGCAGCTACTGAGTTACTTGGAGCTTTGAAGGAGTCAATTTCCCAAAGCTGAGAACAAATAAAGCCAAATCTATTGGGAGAAAGAATTTAAATAGAAAAATATGAATAATTAGGAACTGTTTAAGAATATTTTATTAGATGTCCAAAAGCCACAATCAATAAAGAAGAACAACTTCTCTGGTAATAAGCCAAGTCGTCTTACAAAGGAAATGAAAGCTGTTCTTGAGAAATACACAAGTATACAATATTTGTATGTCTGTGTGTGTATATATGCAAATAAATAGATTAATATATATAAGCAGTAAAAAGAAAAAAGGGAATGAATAGGTAACTGATAATGAAAGCAGAAGGAAAAATTTGGAGTGAATAGCCAGAAAAGTTAAAAGACAGAGGTTCTTCATAAAACACAAGTAACACTTCACAGTGCTGAATAGAAATGACATAAACCTGGAACATAGTGAAGGGGATGAGGCAATGATACCATGTAATTTCACTGTCTCAGTAAAATGGGTGCAAATGAAAAATATGGGATTTCACACAGTCAAATATTAAGATTCGTATCAGGATAGCGAACATACACTATAGGAGCACCCTCATTTTGAGGAAAGTACAGAGCCTAGAGCAGAAGAACCCAGTTCTTGCTATGACAATGATCCCTGTGATAATTAATTAAGTTATTACCTATAATAAAGGAAATTCCTTCCTTTCACTTATTCCTATATTACTGAGGTATCAGGCATTATTGTGGCTTGAAACATGTCCAAACCTAGTACTTAAGATTTAAAAGACACAATAAATTGGAAAGGGTTCTAAAAAGATCTATAGGAAAGATTAAAGGATCAGAGCAATGTGGAAATACTGAAAAAAACCCAGAATTTTCTTTCTTTAGATGATGAAAAGTGAAAAGTTTAATGGACAGAAAAGGTACCATATATGAATACTATCTATTCATAGACATAGTGGTACACACTGGTGGGTTTCCATTCTATCTGCTCTTCTCCTTCATCCAAAGAAAGCATAGCATACACTATAGTATGAACATTATATACTAATTTAACCAGACAAGTCAAGGTAATGAAACAGTGTTTTCTTACAGTTTTAAATCTGCTACTGCAACATGAGTTCTGCCTGGTCTCAAGAACCATCCTGGGAGAGAGGAGAACATTTGATCTGTAGGAGTGCAATGGAAATCACCCAAGAACAGAGGTCACACTAAAGTCACCAGCTCTTTTATCATCAAAAGGACGGACTCAGGAATCTGTACATCTGCAAGGTGGAAAATATCATGGGAGCAATCAGGTTAAAATAAATCCATGGTAAGGTAAATACAGTTTTCATCAGTTTCCCAAAAAACGTTGCTCAGTGTGAACAATCATGGCAGCACAGAGTGGGAATGAGCAGTTTGTGCCAAGGGAAGCCAGGGTGCTGGCAATGCTGGCTGCTTTTATGATCAAGATAGAGGTTAAAAAATACTCGTTCGGATGGTCTGTTCATGAGTGGTTGCTGATTAGGAAGAAGCTCTCTATACAGAAACCTTTCTCTTGTCAGAGATCCCCAGAAAATTCCTATTGGCTTCCTGTAGCCATAATCTCCAAGTTAAAAACCCTAATTTAAAACCCAAATACATCAATAATAGAATATTTCAGCTACCAAAAAAAAAAAGAGTAGCTTTTAAAATTTCCATCTCTGTTCTTAAAATGTGAATTATTTGGAAAAACACTCTTTTCTAAGTTCAGAAACCATCAGTAGTTACAGGTAAGCAAACCCACTCTGAAAATCCTTCTACATAACTTGTACTGTTGTCACAATCAGCAATCAGCTTTTGTAACATTATTTTGTATTTTAAATTTAGAGGATATAATTAATGTTAAAAACTTGAGCTCATGAATAGTATGACTATTCCTGTGAAGTACCAAGTATCTTTCTTTCCCAGTAAGACAATGAGAGCTCAGAGTTGGAAACATTTAACTGGTAAATAAAATTTATGTTAGAAATTAGAAAATTGAGTGTTGGTGTAGAGCAAAAGGTGTGCATTTAGCAGCAAAAATATGTTATTTTTTGAAACGATGTTGAAAAAATTGAATTTGACAGAACTGGAAAATCTTAAGCATTTTCTAATTCACAGAGCTTAAAATTGTGTCAAAAAACAAACACACAAATAAATCAATATCATACTTAAATTACTTAATCCAATGGTTTTCAGAGAACAGTATATTTTCATCAGAATTTTTTTCCATATTGATTTAGTCCTGGAAGACATTTCAGTTTCATAGAAAGAACACTTGAATGGAACAACTTAAGAATTGTCATATTCCATGAATATTACAGTATTACGAACAGTGAAAATTAAAAAAAAAAAAAAAAGGCTCGTAAGTGATTTAAACTAAACACCGCAGTGATTACTCAGTGTATTGACCTACACAAATTTTATTTGACCATTGTTATTCTACTTTTTCCATCTGGCCAGACTCTATTTTCTATTTGCACGGTAGAATATAATCCAGAAGTAATTTTTACGATACTTCGCACAAGAGAATAGATTTAATCAAATTGTATGAAAGTGATTTATAGCAGCTCCATGTTAGAAGGGAGTCTTTAAGGATACTGGTGGCTCAAGAGAAAGATACTTCAGCTGATTGATTCTGTAACTTGTTTTTCATTCATTACAGAATGTAGGGCTTGAAAGACTCTCATGATACAGCTTGACAGTAAGTCAACAATATTACCTGCTGCCTGTTTCTTCTTATTCTTGTCTAAAAATTTATGATTTTCAACTTTTCTGTAACTGAAGACAGAACGAAAGAGGAATGACTGTCTTGCAGTTGAATTTATAATGTTGAAGGCATATTTATAATTACTTTTAATGTTATTATCCAATACTCAATGCCATATAAGAACCTACCACCTGACTGAAAGCACTCAAAGCCTAGCTGGTTTTTACAACCCTTAAAATGAACAAGACATATTAGTTCAGGTGATCAAGACAATTGCCCTGTTTATAAGAAGAATCATAGATTCATAGAATGTGTTAGGTTGGAAGGGAGGTTTAAAGGTCATGTAGTCCAAACCCCCTGCAATAAGCAGAGACACCTTTAACTAGATCAGGTTGCTCAGAGCCTCATCAAACCTGGCCTTGAATATCTCCTGGGATGGAGCTTACATCACCTCACTGGGCAACCTGTTCCAGTGCCTCACCATTCTCATAGTGAAGAACTTCTTCCTAATTTAAACCTGCCCTGCTCTAGTTTAAAACCATTCCCCCTTGTCCTACCGCTACATGCCCTTACAAACAGTCCATCTGCAGCTTTCCTGTAGGTCCCCTTCAAGTACTGGAAGGCCACTATAAGGTCTCTCCTGAGCTTTCTCTACACCAGGCTGAACAAGCCCAACTCTCTCTGCCTAGTCTTCATAAAAGAAGTGCTCCAGTCCTCTGATCATCCTCATGGCTATATCTCTCAATCTGCTCCAAGAGGCCCACATCCTTATTGTGCTGAGGTCTCCAGAGATGGATACAGTACTCTAGGTGGGGTCTCACCAGAGCAGAGTAGAGAGGCAGAATCCCTTGATTCCACTTTTGATGCAGCTCAGGATGCAGTTGGCCTTCTGGGCTGCAAGTGTACATTGTTGGCTCATGTCCAACTAGTCCTCTGAAGTACCTTCAAAACCAGAATCATAAAGAAACATCTGTTACCTTTCTGAGTAAGACAAGAAAAAAACTAGATAGAGTCACAGCCTTTACATTCAGCAGCTTTTCCTTTAATGGTTTTCTGTATGAATCCTTCCTTTGAGTCTGTATAGATAATATGTACGCATACATGTATAATCTGATAAGCTTCAGGACATAAGCAGCTTCCTTCCAAATGACATTGATCTGCTTCTACATATCCCAGTGTCTCAGCTCTGCACACTCAGCATTATTTATTCATATCTGCTAGAAAATATCACCGTGGGTCTAAGAAAGGGAGACAATGGTGTGGCTCAGGACTTGTGGTTTCAAAAGGGCAGAAACTGAAACTGAAAAAAATATGAAATAGATGGAGACTTCCAGAATAAAAATAAAAGTGAACTTTTGACCCCTGGTCTTAGACCAAAGATAAAGGCAGTCCTGAGAATCTATACTCCATATACCCCTGATGGATTCTTGAGGTCAAGCTAAATGAACCTGTGTATGACTCTCAAGTTTCTCTGGGTTTTTCACAGCACCCTGGAGACAGGAGTCAGGAGCTGAGAACCTACCTGGTACTAATCTGTGGTTCAGTTCTCGTGGCTTAGAAAGTGTTGCGTTAAAGGATACCCAATTTGTTGTTATAGGTCCTGTCACGTTCCATACATGGAACTACTACAATTTGGATGCACACACTTCCAACGCCTAAAATTCTGTGAATCTGTGTGAATCTGTGAATAATGAAATATACCTTTAACCTAGTCACATTTATTGAACTACCACAATCACCTCAAAAGAGCTCAGTCGCGTTCAATAAGAACCAGTATGGCTGGCTTAATGAAACTGTAATTTATTAAAGCAACAGACACACAGATTCTTTAGATTGCTGGTGACAAGGCACTTGTAAATACAAAAGATCTTAACTAATAATGCGCTATAAAATATATGATACCTAAAATATATATAATAACTCTATAGAGATTTCTAAGTTTCCCAAGAAGGCACTTAAAGTAAAGAAGTGTTTGAATTTTACCCAAAGGCATTCTGATGATGGAGATGAGAAGATCTGGCCATCGGCTGGTCCCAGAGAGCAGGATGGTACTCAATGGTGTCTTTCACAATGGAATCTTCCCTAACACCCCCTCTCCCATACCCTATTTTTATGATATTTCTTATTTCTAAGGTGGTGATTCAGTGACTCTAGTCATAGATACCTTTAATGTGATTGGTGTAAAATTCAGAGCACATGCTCAGTGAGGAATGGCCACACCCTGGAAAATTTTCTGGTGATAAGGATGCTCTCCATATCGGCTGCTCATCCCCCTAGAATGTCTCATAAATGCTGGACCTTTCTTAGAAACACAAACAGATTCGAATTCTAAGTTACCTCTAGAAATTATCCCACTGAAAGTCAAGAGACAACTGACCTGTAAGCTAACAAAATCCAGAAACAATATTCCTGACAAGCAGTCTTCCAGACAAACTGGTAAGGATTCCAAGCATGAGCTCTCAAAAAACTTGTCTATTACCAACATGGATAAATGGGACTTCTAGGCAAACTTAAGTGGAAGAAGATTGTCTACAGGTTATGGAAAGAGGGGCTGGCTACGTGGGAGAAATATAAGAATATTGCCAAAGAATGTAGGGTGGCAACTAAAACAGCCAAGGCCTCCTTAGAATTAAACCTTGCAAAGGAGGTCAAGGATAACAGAAAGGATTTCTCCAAATACACTGAAAAAAAAATAACATTAGAGGCAGTGTGGGTCCACAGATGAATGAGGTGGTTGCCCTGGTGACTGAGGAGAATAAGAAGGTGGAGTTACTGAATGCCTTCTTTGCATCTGTCTATACTGGTGGACTGTTTGCAGGAGCAACAGATAGATGAAGCCTCAGAGGAAGCCGGGGTAAATGAGGAGTCTGTCTTGGTTAGGAGGACTGGGTCAGGGACCATTTAAGCCATATAGACATCCACAAATTGATGGGTCCTGATGGGATGCACCCAAGGGTGCTGAGGGAGCTGTTAGGAGTCATTGCTAGGACACTGTCCATCATCTTTGGTAAATCCTGGGAAATGGGAGAGGTGCCCGAGGACTGGAGGAAAGGCAAATGTCACTCCAGTCTTCAGAAAGGGCAAGAAGGAGGACCCAGGTAACTACAAACTGGTCAGCCTCACTTTCATCCCAGGAAAGGTGACTTATCCTTGGTGCTGTCTCCAGACACATCAAGGATAAGAAGGTTATTAGAAGCAATCAACATGGTTTTACCAAGGGGAGGTCATGTCTGACTGACCTAATAGCCTTTTACGAGGATATAACCACGTGGATGGATGATGGTAGGGCGGTGCATGTGGTCTACCTTGACCTCAGTAAGACATTTGACACTGTCTCACATAGCATCCTGGTGGGGAAACTGAGGAAGTGTGGCCTGGAGGGCGGAGTAGTGAGGTGGATTGAGAGCTGGTTGAAAGGAAGAAACCAGCAAGTTGTCATTAATGGGACAGAATCTAGTTGGAGGCCTGTAACTCGTAGAGTTCCTCAGGGGTTGGTACTGGGACCAGTATTGTTCAATGTATTCGTTGATGACCTGGATGAGGGAATAGAGAGCACAGTCAGTAAGTTTGCTGATGACACAAAGCTGGGAGGCGTGGCTGACACACAAGAGGGTTGTGCTGCCATTCAACAGGATTTAGACAGGCTGGAGAGCTCGTCAGGGAGAAATTGAATGATATTTAACAAGGGCAAGTGTAGGGTCCTGCATCTGGGGAGGAACAACCCCAGGTACCAGTATAGGTTGGGGTCTGACCTGTTGGAGAGTAGTGCAGGTGAGAGGGACCTGGGGGTCCTGGTGGACAGCAGGAGGACCATGAGCCAGCAGTGTGCCCTTGTGGCCAGGAAGGCCAATGGCATCTTGGCATATATTAGAAGGGGGGTGGCTAGTAGGTCAAGTAGGTCCTTCTTCCCCTCTATTCTGCCCTGGTGAGACCTGGTGAGTCTTCTCTGGAGACATTCAAGACCAACCTGGACTTGTTCTTGTGTGACCTAAGCTAAATGATCCTGTTCAGGCAAGGGAGGGTTGGACTAGGTGGACTTTTGAGGACCCTTCCAAGTCCTAACATTCTGTGATTCTGTGATATTAGAAAAGGTTTGCACTCAAAATCTATGGAGGATCAGAAATTTGTCAAAAGTAACACATTTTGTCAAACACATTTTCTGATTGAAAATATTTTCATTAGGAATTTTTACAGCTTTCTCTAATATTGTACTGATACAATTTACTTTATACATGTTTGTTTTGCATACTATGCAGTGATCTTTCAACAGGCAGACCTTCCTCAAAGACATTGTCATCCAAATCGAGTACCAGATGCAGCTCACTGTACTGAGACAATTCTTTTGGTCCACCTTTCTTTTCCGTGCTCTTCTTCAGGTGATAATTTAGATGTATGAGTAGAACTTAATGAATTGTACAACAGTTCACTCCCAACTATAATATTTTCTGAAAGTCCAGAAACCTCCATCATACGTTAGATTCATAACTGAAAGGTTATACAGTATGACACTTCTAGTATCAACATGTTAATGGAACTGAGCAATATGATGGGAATTTTTTTGGCTTCCTTTCAATTCATTTAGTTTTCTTAAAATAAAAATCAGGAGGCTTACCTTTAAAGAGCTATTTGTTATATTAAGTTCATATTGAAGTAAAGAGAATTTCACTGAATCACCACACTATTTGTAGTACTTACCTAGTTTGGCATACTTTCTTCTTTTATCATCACTCAGTGTAAATCCAAAAGATAAGTGGCTGAGATCATACCTTCTAATAATCTTTCATTATTTATTACTTAGGACCAACTTTCTGATGAATTAGTCTATAACCTGCATCCCTGAAATACACTTGTAATTCATGGTGCCATGGTTAAAATTTCTCTTGGAAGAGTAGCCTCTTCCAGGAGTGTAGGAGAGAAGTAGATTTAATGCTAGAGGATATTCTTTCTGGGCAGACTACAAGACAATGTTAAGTATGAATCTAAGCTGAAGTCTGGAGGAAAGTGAAATAATTAAGGGAAAACCAACAGAAAGTTGGAGAAGTCTTGACAGAGGATATTGTAATATTTTCCTTTGCTGGTTTATGAGAAGTGCAGTATAAGAAAAAATATGAATAAACTGATCAATTTTAGTACTACTAAAAAGATATTGTGAAATATCTAGTTTCTACATTGAATTGTAGCAACTGAAAAGTGTTTAAACCCAAGCAGAAAAATAGTTGATGCTACCAGTGTTATACTTAATTGTATCAAATGAGAAAAAGTGAAGTTCATATGAAAATGACCTTCGTTTCTTGAAGGTAATACCCATTATCCCCAAAACTGGTCATTTAAGTCAAGGATGGCATCCTCCTTACGCAGACTGATGAGATGTAGGCAATGCTACAGTGCATAATTGGAACAAGCTTATTGATATTTTCTGTATTATTTCCCTTATTCTACTATGATTTACTCCAACATGGCAAATACACCCCTACAAGCACCAATTATTAAAAATCTTAGTGTTAGATACATAATTACACTAAAGCTTACTCTGTCATAGATTGTCCAAGCAGGGAAGACTTATTTCTCCAAGGGGATATGTTATGTGGATTCCAGTGAAACTAATCAATCTTCATCAACAGGCTATATCCTTAAGAAATCTGGCTAAAACCAGAACTGTTCAGGAACAGATGGCTTGGAACAAGGGAATAAGTTAATTTGTTTTCCTCATGATAACTTTTGGAATGCCATCCAGTCCTTTGGAATAGGTGATGAAGTCATATATGATTAACGGGAATTGTTATCATATCATGCAGCACACAAAATCAGATGGGCTGGAAGCTGGGCAATCACATAGGCTTGCTCAGGCCGCTGTCTTCAGCGGTTACATTTCATCCATGCTAGTTGAATGAAATATGAAGTGAACAGTTGTTAAAACAACCACCCAAGGACCTTGAGAGGGTGCAAGTCTGCTCAGAGACTATATGATCCAAAAGATGTGTGGGGATTACAGCATCAGAGAGGAAGGTTGACTTAACTGTAACTGTAGACCTTTTGTAGAGAAACAGCAGCAAGAAACTTAACAGTACTGGACAAAAAAGTGGTTACATGAAAATAGGTGACAGCTAGAGCATGTTTTTGGGAACACATAAGAAATAAAGAACATGGGTATTACCTGAAAATATAGACCACTCAGCAGGTGTTGATGATGCCTTTCCTTTCCTGCTGCTTCCAGGGAAATTGGGATGTAGGCATCTTCCTTTAACTGAAAAAAATCTCATCAAAGAAGTATCTTACCCCATCATTAAGCTTCTCTTCATGATATATAATTATTATTATTAGCAGTAATATTTTTTGCAATAATACTTTGCTTTCTACATACTCCCCAGTATTCCCAGAACATCATTCCCCAGCCCTGTGCATTCCCAGAGCTCTACAAAATCAAGCAAATCTGCCTTTCCCATGGTAGCTGCTGACTGAGATAAGTTTTATCCCTCTATGGTACAATCCACTTGATTATTTCGTGCCTTTCAAATTGGAAAGAGTACTTCAGGAAAATAAGGCTGCCTTAAGTAACCAGACTCCAGATGTCTAGCACCTACATGCAATGCAGGATCATAACCTATGCAAGTGCCAAAAGCAGTCAGCAGAAACATCACAAACTGAGTTTGATGCGGAGCAATGCCAGATCTGACAACAACAAACCGCAAGTAATATATAACCTTATCAGCAGTGCAGTATTCAATAGAGCCTACATCATCAAGAGCTGACTGAGTGCAGCTTTAAAAAGAAGTATTTTAGCAAATTTGAATAACTGCTAATTGTCCCTTTCTTCATTTGCTAGAGGTCTGTCTTTAGCTGGTGTGCCTTTTTCTCGGAGCATCTCCACTTTCTGACAGCCCTCCGCGACTCCCTGCAATCCTGTCAAATGTGACATCATAGATCCTCTATTAGTTTCAATTAGCTGCCTATCTGCTCATGCAATTTAACCTCTAGTGTGACAGGTAGAGAAGGCTTGGAGCAGAGACCTATAGGATTTATCATGAAAAGCTGGACATGAGCCTCCAAGGTGCATCTGTAGCCCAGAAGGCCAACTACATCCTGGGCTGCATCAATTGAAGTATGGCCAGCAGATTGAGAGAGCCGATTCTGCCTCTCTACTCTGCTCTGGTGAGACCTCACCTGGAATACTGTGTCCAGCTCTGGAGCCCTCAGCACAAGAAAGACTGAGTGCATCCAGAGGAGGGCCACACAGATGATCCATGGGCTGGAGCACCTCTCCTATGAGGATAGGCTGAGAGAGATGGACTTGTTCAGCCTGGTGTAGAGAAAGCTCAGGAGAGACCTTATAGTGGCCTTCCAGTACTTGAAGGGGACCTACAGGAAAGCTGCAGATGGACTGTTTGTAAGGGCATGTAGCGGTAGGACAAGGGGGAATGGTTTTAAACTAGAGCGGGGCAGGTTTAAATTAGGAAGAAGTTCTTCATTATGAGAATGGTGAGGCACTGGAACAGGTTGCCCAGTGAGGTGATGTAAGCTCCATCCCAGGAGATATTCAAGGTCAGGTTTGATGGGGCTCTGAGCAACCTGATCTAGTTAAAGGTGTCTCTGCTTATTGCAGGGGGTTTGGACTACATGACCTTTAAACCTCCTTTCCAATCTAACACATTCTATGATTCTATGATTTGACACTAATCTGATCAGCACTGACTGTCATGTCTTGCACAAGGAATAAGGTGTTTTTGCAGGACACATTGCTGGGCAGGATGCAGGCTTTTCCCTGCCCTTGGCATCTGGCCATTGCTCATGTCTCTGATATCTTGGCACCAATGACACCTGTCAGAATTCTGACTTTTCAAAACTGTAGATTCTTCTACTACTTTCACATTTGCCATTTCTTTTTTTTTTAAATAGCCTTATGTTTCTCAATTCCTTAGTAAAGGACTGGGTACAGAAAGGCTGGTTACAAACTACACTGTCACTAGTATTTCAGTCTTGTTATTATTCTTCTACTACAGTCAGGATAAAAACAGACAAACCAAAGCAAATAGGGTTTACTAGAACAGATGCACAGTTCTTACTTAGTTACTATATATTTAAGACTCAAAATACACTAAAACTTAAGCAGTAAAAAAATCAAAGCTTTACTAATTATTGAACAAGTGACAAACTCCCAAGTGGGTGGATCAGCTGGCAGACCTCATCACAATCTTTGGGTTTCAGTTATTTTCTCACTTTTCTGAGTGTCCTGACTGTGAGACACCAAGTTTTGCTTTGTCAGCAAACTTCTTTTTGGCAGACATCTGCATTAGTGCTGCTAGAGACCTCTAGAAACACCTTGAAACAGTTTGAGTTACTTCTCATGGACACAACTGTACCAGAAACTCTATCTTCCTATCTATAAATCCCTCATTTTTTGATTCTCAGAACATTAGGGCCTTGAGACTTAATGAATGGATATTAATCACAGGGTTAGTTAGAAGCAAAACTGATTTTGCATGTCTACATTATGAAACACAAAACTCAGTTTCTCTTGTAATCTCAAAAATGAACTTGGGAAGGACCTTTCTAAAGAGTAGATGTAATATGGGTAGATGTAGACTCTCTCTAAATGGGAAGGTAAGGGACAAAAGACTATGCAATTGCCAATGACCCTCACAAAGTTATCTTTGCTATGTTCACCAGTAAGAAGGTAAGAAAATGCCCCTTGGACTTATCTCTCTCATTAATGACCAGCATAGATTAAACAGTCAGAAAACCAGTTATTTAATTTTGTTGATGTTTATTGAATATCTCCAGGTATGAACATCCAATAAGACTGAAACAAGATTCCCCAGACTTGTTCTAGCAGAAAATGAAAATACATCAGCAATTCTTATGTAAAGTCTCCCTAACCTAGGACTCCAAGCAAACCTCACTCAACAATTCCAACTCAGCCTTACTCTAGACAGTCAACAACCAGAAGAAATGACCTTGCATTTTCGTGACTAGCTAAAAGACTGTTGTCAGCTATGAAAGAAAATGTGTTAGCAATGATTTAAGAAGATTACAATTTTCAAACTTAATATTACCATTAATACATTATGAAGAAATAAATCATTAGCAATGCCAAAATTAAGACCCAACTTTAAGAAGAGACAAGTTTATGACAAGTAATAGTGGTGAGGGAAGGAAGAAAGGAAAAGGGAAGGAATGAGAGCAGAGACAGGTGAGAGCACTGCCTAATGCACCTATGGAACTGGACATGACAGTCAAATTCCAGTGCAACCATTGTACAACAAAGCAAATATTTAAATTTAAAAGTTTGATCTCTTCAGGAAGGATGTGAAATCAGGCATTATTGTGAGTGGCAAAACCACAGTGGAATAAACATAATCAATGGAACACAAACTGGAGAGGGAAAAGCTTTAAATAAATATACAGGTAGTGCAGGTGGAATTGTCTAACATTATATGACACTCTGTAAAAAGATAAGGTGGAGTGCATAATAGTCTGTTCATTTGATCATCTTTTTCAGAAGTCTGATGAAACAGACTCCAGTAGACAATTCTCAGGGGGAAGTTTGTCAAGTTTTACCCCTTCCTGGTTAAAGCGCTCCCTGGAGCTGAGGGCTGAAACTTCCATGGGCCAGGAGAGTCAAAAGTGCAACCTGAAATGCTTCTGTCTAAAATCTCTTGGCAGAAAACTCACAAGAAAAAAAATAAAATTTTAATCATAAGGAAAATATAAATTGATGCTTGAAATGAGAAGGTTTCTAGTCAGGGCTTTCCCTCTTATATCAACTCTCCTTCCATGATCCTCTATTTTCTCCAATGTGTTATTAATTTTACTACAACAGTGAATTGAGTGCTCAAGAATCAATAAGGATTTTATTTTTTACCGAAATCAAAATACTTTAAGAGCTTCTGCTCTCTGGGAAGTTTGCTTTTAAAAGATTATCTTTACAAACTTTCACTTTGGATGAAATCTACCCCCAAAAGTTTCTTTTGGATTAGCTAAATGTAGGAAGTAAATGGCATGTGAAAAGGAGTGAGCTACTATCACTTGATAGTAATAAATTACTTCAGTGCTCAGAGAAATGATTGAGATAACAGCTATTTCAGTCTCTGCAGCATTAACAAAGCAGCTCTTTGTTAATGCTTCAGAGCTTTGATTAGCTTGAAATAGGTTCAAATAAACATGTTAAAAAATTAATTCCACTAATATAATGTTCCAAGGAACTGACACACCTTGAGGTTTGGGGTATAATTTATCAAAGTATTCCCTTAAATATTCTTCTCTGCAAGCCACATGAAAAATCATGGTGTCACTTCATGCTCTTTTTTACCTATAAAATATTTTATTGTTAGGTAGGTAGCATGTAATATATAGTGTAATTTAGTTCACATGGTAGTGGCTGCTCTGTTCAAGTTGCAAAGACTCATTACTGTGAAGCTAATGAAATATAAGCAGCTAGACCAGAGTCCAAAATTGATGGATCCATATTCTCTCCTATTTTTGAGTCAGTAGGAATTTTCACACCAACATCAGCAAGAAGCAGATAGTTAGTGATCAGATTTTCCATGAGATTAGATGTCTGTCTTAGTGAGAATAAACCTGTTCTGAAAGCAGAGCTCAGAGAACATGTCAGCAAAAGTGGAAATTTCAGAGAGGGGGGGAAATTCCCTTGTCTCTGGCATAGAAAGTATTAGCATAATTCCTCAAGTGCACACTATCTAAGATACCTGTGAGTTATTTATTAATAGTTAAAGAAGTTATTTGGCATCCAGCATCAAATATAATTCTTGAAAAGGGCTGACAGCAGAATACATTTGTTAAATAGAGACATGCCTAAACTTTGCCAAGAGAAATACTGTACTAAATGTGCACTCACTGAAGGAGAGTGTGTCATTTTTAGTTGAACTCTTTGTTTATAAAGTTTTCTTTTTTATCTTGGCACATTTCTCTAAACTTAGATTGATAACAGTAGCAACAGGAATAAAGTAATCAGACTAAAGAAGAGTTTTACCCATTGCACTACTGAAAGCTTACCTCCTTCTGCAGCATTTTCTTTATATTGCAATAGCAGACCACCCTTGTGATACCCAAAACCCTTGACTTGCTTAGATTTTGTTCATTTTCTTTACTTTAATGAGGTGATAAATAAGTGAGCTTCTCAAGGAATAAGGGACTGTCAGTGCTAGTAACGGAGGTTCTCTGTTTATTCAGAGGCCAGGTATGGATGCCGACAGGCACCATGCAAATACATCTGTCAGTAATCCTACAGTTGGCCTGAGGGAACAAGACTTCTAAGTGGTGGTTTTTAATGTAACTCCTTGCTGCTTCACACGTGGGACCTTCTCCTAAGCTGAGATGGTCAATGTTATTGACCCCTGGCTAAGTATATGGAATCCTGACAGGCAAATCTAAGATAAGGATTGACGAGTAGACTGTTCTCACACGAACCTCATGTACCTCTCTCTTCTAATGCATTTTCCACATGAAGAAAAAAATAAAAGTGAAATATGATATCTGTGACATAGTAATTCATATAAAACTTATGGTATGGTAAAATTGCTCAGGCAGATCAGTCTCTAGAGCAACCTGAGCAGAGGTGCACTTTGCTGCTATTTAGGTACTCTGCCTTTGGCTGCTTCTCAGACAGACGGCTTCTCAATCAACCTGTAGGCTATTTATCTGGGCATACTTGGTAGGGAATTAATCTACTTGGCATGCTTGGACATGCAGGGTCCTGTGTGCTCTTAAGGGTACCCTTCAGCATGCCTGAGCCAAGATCACTGCCTAGTTTTGATGATACTTTTGACTCCTGGAATGGCCATCAAACAGCAGCATGGGTAGTCTCTTGGAGTCCATCACAATTGAAGAACCTTGGACGTACTCCTGCTGACAAAATAACAGAGATCTAAAACCACGACATTTCCATATGAGGGTCCCAAATATCAAGATCTGTTATGTATAATATGGCAAGGAAGAACAACATACTCAGGAAGTTTCACAAGATTTATCCTGGCTTTTAGACACTGGGAAAATGCTTTAAAAACTTCTGAAGCAGCATCGCAGATGTCAAAGGTCAATACTTTCAAATGACATTCTCACAAATCAAATCACATGGTCTATTTATCTTATTGTGGCATCCAAAATTTTTCAAAGTTATTTTTGAAAGTCTACTGATCATAGATTGCATTTCACTTGTAGCTGCTTTTTCACTGGTGAAGAACACCCAGATTAGGAGGAATTCCGTGCACACACATGCGCACAACCACGCATACACCTTCATCTTCTCCTCTATACATTTCTGTAAACGCGTGTTTGTTTCTTAAACATTAATAGTCTTCATCACTGTGTGTGATACAGAAATCAAAATATTGATGAAAAATTGTTCTCATTTTATTTTAAATTTTGAAAAATTGCAAAAACATCAGGAAATTTGGATGATAGCAGTCACCTGGACTTTTTCCGGGACTGGGAACAGACATGCTGCTTAGGATATTGCTAAGGTGGTACAGGGAAAAGGAGAGACAAAATCATAATTATATCTTTTAATATAAAGTTATAAGTCTTTCAACTCTGTTTTATTTTGCAAACACTATAATTTAGAGTGGCAATTCTCTACTAATCAGGTGTTGTTATTGTAGTGTTCTTTTTTACCAGGACATTTTAGTGTTAAAAATTATAAAAGATGTCAGTTTAGAGTGTAGTGCAATTATTTTTATGGCTGATAAACCGAACGAATAACTCCCTGTGTGCAACATAGGCAGAGCAGGTTTGAACAGTCCTTGGTCTGCTTTTGATTTACATGTCTATACAAAGATGTGCAAGTCTTAGAAAATACATTATTACTGCACAATAAAACAACTGGGATAGAAGCAATCCTGCTGAATGTATTTTCTGCCTTTAACTACA
>VXBZ01001714.1:522390-554008 GCA_013399135.1 Heliornis fulica | reverse complement strand
AAAATACATATATTAAGGTTTCTTTTTTAAGATAAACAGATGAGATTGCAAAGATTCTTGGAAAGATAACACAAAGGGGGTGTGTTATGATTGGTCTTGACATCATTATAAACAATGTGGGCAGATAACTTCTAGCTGGCACTTAAACTATGAAAAGTAAAGATAAAGAATCCTTGAATGACAAGAGGCAACATCTCCTTTTCTGAACTGGGATTATCCTACAGAGCCCCAAGAAAACTCGAGGGTAAAGGTAAGGAGGAAACAGTTTTAGTGCAACATCCCTTAATTATATACAGATGTTTACTAAGAAATGTAGCTATATCATCTACATGGCAAAGAAAAACAAGGATTTTATTCCTCTGTCTGTTATCAATTAAATCATCAAAACAAAATTATCATTCAAATTACAATGTATCATTTCACTTTTAGAATATATGGGGAGGAGGCAATCTATGAAGCAGAAATCTGCTAACCATCAAAGCAACAAAGAAACATTAAAGTTCAATGGACAGTTTGTTCATGCATGTTTTAATCTATTTTTTTTTAAAAATGGAAACCACGTTCACGTGGTCAAAATAACATTTGCGTCAAAGAAGCCTTTGAGGTTCAATCCAGTGAGACAGTCATCTTTGTCTTTCTTTTCTCTTTCTTTTCTCTTTCTTTTCTCTTTTCTTTTCTTTTCTTTTCTTTTCTTTTCTTTTCTTTTCTTTTCTTTTCTTTTCTTTTCTTTTCTTTTCTTTTCTTTTCTTTTCTTTTCTTTCTTTTTTTTTTTCTTTTTGCAAAACCCCAAAACATTTTTAAGAATAGAATATGATCCCCGGAGATCCCAAGGTGGCACTGCTAGAGTTTCTATGTGGGAAAATATCCGTTGTGAAGCAAGTTTGGCAAAAGCATAGAATATCAAATGCTTAACTTCTAACTGTAATCCCTTGGGAAATGGTTGTGATTGGGAACTGGTTTCTATTAATACTTACATTCTATTGTCTTCCATCATACATGTGTTATATTTTCTTAGTGGTATGTTTTATGTTATCTACATTTTAAAGTATTCATCTGACTTTAGAGAATGGATGCATTCCAACCATTGCTGTACTTATATCTTGCATTAATTAATAAATTCTAGGTAAGTAGTTTCTTCACTGTTTTTAAGCTAGAAAAACTGAAACAGAAGTGGCACAAATTTTTATTCCTTTTAAGAAAACATACACGTCTTTTTATGTGAACAAGTCTGGTGGTATGAAAAATTTAAATCCTCAACTAATAATCCACTTAGGCTGTTAGACACCATCCCTGTGTGCTTCAGTTTTTTCCACTAGCAGTTATTTTCAGAAACTATTCACTACAAAGATATTAATATTTTCTCTTGCTGTGAAGTTCAAACCCTTTTTTCCTTCTAAAATTATGCAATAGGTATGTCACTGTACTCCCTGATGCAATACTTACTTACCCATGACAAAGGGTCATATTCATAAAAAAGCTTTCTGTGGTCAGGGCTTTTTAATACTTTCCTTTTAAAGCTGAAAATAAAGACACAGGTGGTTTTATTAGAGATACACAAAAAGTTATAATTATGTAGTCACAGAGATTAGTGTCTCCTTAAGGTAACCTTTAAACAAGGATGGATTTTTCCACCTAGTTCAGATAGGGACTGGAAAGAACCCTCTGCCTGTGCCCCTGTGTATGTGCACAGATACCCGCCTAGTCGCACAATTAGCATCTGAATTTAATCTGAGCTTTGTTTAAGCTACCATTTATACCTATCATTTTTGGCACTCTGTCCAGAAGGACAAAACAGCCTGGAAAAGAGAATCATTCTCTGGTATGCAAATGCAATCTCCCTGCTGTCAACTGTCCTTTTCCATCAGATTAGACTGCCTTTTCCACATTTAGAGGTCTAGTTCAAATGTTTTATGTGGGCATAACAATTACAAGGACAGTCATGAGGTTTGAAAAATAACTACCATGGGAATTACTATTGCATTTTCTCTTGAGTTCATATACTACTTTAAATGTAGTTCAGTTGTACATATGTACTTGCTACCGTTTCATTGTATGTAAACATGGATATGTGAATGGAAATAGCTGTAATTTCATGGAGTGCCTGATATTAAAAACAGAAATAAACTTTTGTTTTCAAATTGCCTGCTGCTTTCAGCTACATCAGTATTGGAAAGAAAAGAAAATCTGGATTCATAGAAAAAAATGGCAAAAAATCACCGAGCTTGGGAGTTTGTTTGCTCTGAATGCTCACAGCTTTCCATTTGTGATGGGTAGCTGAGCAATGTATTACCTTTGGTAGGAATTATACAGCTGTGAAGCTGCCAGAAAGATGCTGCCTTGCTGCACAGCAGCCTTTCATTGCCCACCATGCCCACAAGTAAATGTCATTAGGATCATTTTAATTCAGGACCTATTTTCTGACATAACAGGTACCTTGTGCACACACTAACCTGCCACCCCAAAAAGTGACAGTGGTTTGTCACTAAGCAAGTATTAAATGAAGCGTTCAGTCTGCTTCACTAAATGCAATGGCTCAGGAAGGGTTGCCACAAGAGATTGAAAGGAATTTATTGTTTTACTGATTTGGAAACAGTGCATATGTGGGTTGCAGAGGTAATGTGCTGCTGAGACAAGTGCGTATTCCAGCTGGCTCAAAGGCTAGACATGCCTCCTAACTTTTATGTTCCTTAACAGTTTAATGTGCCAAGAGAAGCTCCTGGGCATCCTCAAGAGCAGGCCCAGTCCTTTGCCTGCCGACAGCATGTTTAAACCTGAAACTGGTCCTATTTTGAACACACTGGGAGCTTGAGAGCACACCTTGAGACTTAGCTTTTAAATCAAGCTTTCCACAGACTGTCAGCTGCAAAGCCCTGGATGATAAGTTTACTGGCGAGGTTTGTGTTTCTTTGCTGAACTTGAAGCCTTAAGGCAGCAAGACGGTGTGGATTCTTGGCCCTTATATCCCAACTATTAATTGATCTTCAGATACCTCGTGCAAAATATGCCGTTACAGCTCCATGAAGCATCATTAAAAATACTGTTTGCATTGCCTGATACATCTATGCACTTTTCTGTGGTAAAATATGAGGCACAGCTCTTCACAACAAATATTTAATTCCTATTTACTTCAGTTAATTTTGCCTATGGTTCCATTTGCAGATTATGCCTGAAAACAGGCAGTTTCTTTCTCTTACATGTATTTACCACTCAAAACTCTGAATAGCTGCTTCATTTGTATACACGCCAGAAGTACTTTTACAAGAAGCACCAAGATACTGCAACTATTTTCACTGAAAATACACAGTAATCAAATTATTGCAGCACTTAAAATCAGTCTCATGGGGTAAATACTGACAATTATGAATGTGAAGTTTTGCTTTCTGCACAGTGGTGATTTGAAATGTGCTGATGAACATGCCCACTATAAAGTCATTCCCTAGAATATTTAATATACTTACTGGGAGACAAACAGTGCATTAAGGAAATGCCTTTTTTGTCACTCCACAACAAGGACACAACAAAACTCGGATTTTGGAAAACTGAGAAACAAAGAATTAAATTACATGGTCCTGAAGCATAATTATGCCCTCTGGAAGTTGCATATAGCTTCTGGAGATTCCCTGGGGGCTTTTCTGCTGCGTTCAGTGTATGAGCCATAGTGTGAAGATAGGGTATGATAGAGTATTGCAGCATGATAGTGACTGTGGCAAGATTGGGGAGCGGTTGTGCCTCTCTGGGTGTGTGTGTGAATCTCTGTGAGTGACTCCTGCTTTCATGATCAAGAAGAAAAGATATGGATGCACCTGGGAAGAGCCTGTATACCTCATTTCTGCACTGTCATGTGTGTATTACGTCAGTGGTAGGGTACTGAGATCACCATCAGCTAGATGGGAGATGTGTGTGGTCTGTGGGTTTACAGACTGGTAAGCGAAAGAAAAAGCGTTAGACTGAGTCATATGCAGAAAGATGAATGCACTGTAAATAACATTTTTTTAAAAAATCATAGATGTGACACATTTTCTGTGGAGCAAAGTATCTGAGTGTAGGGCAGATGGAGGTAAATTAAAACTTCAGTTGCTTAGATTTCAGAAATTTAAACTGGGAAATCTGCCCATGCATTCCCTGCTTTTAGAAACTTAGCACTTGGTACACCTGATCCTCAGAAAGGGCACAAAATACCTCTAAGCTCACCTAAATCTTAACAAAGTGGGGGTTGGGGGTTTTTTATTATTATTTTTCTTTGTTTTCTCCCTGGATCTACTTGGACTGAGTTGCTGGGTGTTTTTAATGAAAGTGAAGTCTTTCCATCCTGAAAGTATGAACATTTGTGTAATTTTTTTTTATTACATGGAGATAGTTTTAGTCACTTGAATAATTTAGTGGCTTTGCCTTGTTCTCTTGGGCACTCTGGCCAACCCTATGCAATTTTACCTTCCCTCACCATTTAACCTTCACCACAATCCATTTTCCTTTTTCTCTTATTACAGAATTTTAAATACATAAGCATCTAAGAAGTTACTCCTAAATGTCTGTCACATTCTGTTGTATACATAAAGGTTGAAGCACTTACAGCTTCACACATGTACACACAAATACATGACTTTCACACCCCTTTGGAATTTCATCTCCTTTAATAAGAAACTCCATGTTAATGGCTCTCTCTCACCTAGCTAACAGGATGCCCCATCCTGCTTTCCTCCCTCTAAGCGATACAGGGTAGTTGGATTCATCAAAATTGGATAAAGGAAGGACAGTGATACTGGCTTCTTCTCCAATACTTTTGGACACCACCACTCAAGGCACAGGCAACACCCCAAATAAACATGCTGCTTTGCCAAAAATTCAGGTCTACAAAAACTCAACTCTTTTTCCTTGAAAAAAAAAAAAAAGGGCAATTAGATACTGAGTGACTGAAGAAAACTCTGAGTGACTGAGGTTACTTACGGTATTATGGTAGCTCCAATGTGATTTTCATGTCTGTGTGCACGGAAAAAAAACTGCCAAGATTTTCTCTTTTTTTAATGAATGACAAAATGAAGACAAAGACAGCTAAATCTTTAGAAAATATAACTCAAGTAGCAGTATAATTGAAGCACCAACTATATCCAATAGTCCTGTTAGGGTTGTTTAAATTTCAATCTGAGTGGACAATGTGCATAATATGTAGGGGGATAAGGAAAAGTTAGAGAAAAGGGCATTTAAAGTCCTAGATCTAACATGACTTCATGTTTCTATGAAAAGCTGTAGGAGACTGACCAGAGCTTTAAGGTGGTTCGGGCCTCCTGTTTCTTCCGTCCATTTCGCCGTCCTCGCAAGAACTGCCTGATTAGGTATGAATTCCCTAAATATGCAGAAGCTAAAAGAGGAACTTTTGCACTTTGGAGACAAAGGTCCCCAAAGTGAACTAAATATGTCTTAAACACCTGCAATCTGGAAGATAAGGGATTGTCTAAGCACCAACTCAGCAAAGCCCATGATAAATGGGTGAAAGGAAAATGTGGTAGGGGGAGACCAAGGCCACGAAACCATGGACCACCAACTCAAGAAACCCACCAATTCAAAACTTCCCTTTTTTGAGCATGCAAGCTAATTTACATAAGAAATGGAGTTTATGCAAATAAAGAAGAGAACAATGAGTATAAAAGAACAGGGCACGGACCTGGGGGTGGGCACTTCAAACCGAACACCCCCATTGGTAAGACAAATGATGGATCCAGGACTGGTAATGTCTCTTTCTCTCTCTTTTCCCTCAAAGCTGTTATGTAGTGAAAGTTGCTAAATAACGTGTTCTTACCAAAAGTTAGATGGCTTGGCTAAACAATTCTCCAGGGGCTGGTATTCACAGAATCACAGAATGCCCCGGGTTGGAAGGGACCTCAAAGATCATCCAGGTCCAACACCTTGCCATGGGCATGGACACCCTCACCAGACCAGGCTGCTCAAGGCCCCATCCAACCTGGCCCCGAACACCTCCAGGGAGGGGGCAGCCACCACCCTCCCGGGCAACCTGTGCCATGGCCTCATCACCCCCAGAGGGAAGAATTTCTTCTCAAGATCCAATCTCAATCTACCTCCCTCCAATTCAAAACCATCCCCCTCATCCTGTCACTCCAGACCCCTCTCAAAAGTCTCTCCCCAGCTCTCCCATCAGCCCCCTCAGGTATTCTTAGGATATTCCTTCTGTGGAGATTTCTAATTAAATTGAACATTTCTGTATGAAAGTGCTGTTTCACTCTAATTTCAACAAAGGGGATTGGTGAATCTGAGTCACCTGTCCCTCCTTTTTGGACCAGGATGTGACAAGAATGAAACAACTATAAATAGAAAAAAAGCACAACCCTACAGCTGAAGGTATTGCCTTTCTAATTTATAACACATCATGTCATAAACACATGGGATGCTCAGCTGGACAAATAAAGATCACCTGGCTAGATTAACTTATAAAGTCCTGATATTTTAAACACTTTCATAGGGTGTGGTGTTTACACTATGAAGAGCGCCATTAACTGTGCTGTAACTACTCCTAGAAGAAAGCAGTGTCATTGACTTCAATGAGACTACTCATGGTAATAAGCACTGTGCCCAGTGGTAAGTATCTGGAGACTATTATTATTGCTAGTTGCATGCTCTTTATGTTGCAGTAGCCTCTAGAAGCCAAGTCATGGATCTGGGCTGCACTGGGTTAATCAGTACAGAGCTCAGAGTTAAGAATGAGAATAACATGGACATAGGAGAGGCTAAAACAAGGATGAAAGAGAGAAGAAATAAGAAACAAGTGACAAGGCATTGTTATTTGGCAAGTTGTGTATATTTCAGAATTACGTTTTAAAAAGCTAATAATAATGGCTTTGTTTAATCAGAGCCACATTCAGCACAAAAGTTATTTACATCTTTTAACAGGCTCTGAAGGGCTCCTCCTATCCTGGTTCACTTAACCCTTTTCCTGCCCTTTTCCCCTACTGTGAAGTTTGAAGCAGGATCTACGGCATTCTATGTTTTCTACAGGAATGGAAATGAAAATACATGCATTTTGTTGTGGTGGTGGTAAAGAACTGTGTACAAGCTTTTTTCTTTTACTCCATTGAAACATTGCTAGTTCCATTTGGTTTTTTTTTTTTCCTCACTTCCTCTTAATTATTTGTAGTGTCTGAGAGAGGTTAAATGGTTTCTGTGTTTGATCAGTCACAGACTGTGAGATTACCCTGGAAATCAATGTTTTATACAAGTTGAGTTTTGTGACTGTGTGCATGTGAATGTGTGAATAAGTGCATATGAGTAATTACTGAGAACATACAAGTGCAACATGATAATTCCTTTTAATTCATTGATGGCTTTTTCAAAGAGAAAGCATTAATCTAGAGGGGGAAAAAAGTGTATAATGAAAATATCCTTAAAACCTCTAATTTTCTAAACCAAATACAGACCATAGTATTGTGAGGAGGGGGCGCAGTGGAAGTGTGTAGGGGGTGGGGTGGGGTGTGGGGGACTGGAGAGAGGGGCAACAGTGCTGAAGCAGTTACAAAATTGAAAAAAAGCATAATACTTTACAAATACATGCAGTGTGGGAGGAAGGAAGGACTTGTGGTTTTGGCACTTGACTGGTGCTCACAAGAGCTAGATTCTGTTTCCAGCTCTGCCACAGACTCTGTTCATAGATGCTATCACTGCACAAATAATAAATAATAATAGTTATGAGCACTTCTGCAAGTTATTATCATCCCTCTCTGCTTGTAAAAAGTGAATAAGAACAGTACTTTCTCCCTAGTGCCTGTCTTTTTTTTTCATGTGCTTGTACTGTCTGAAGACTGAAGAGGTACAAAGCAGGGCTGTGTGGGGTTCCTGAAGCAGCATGTGGGATGTGAGCCCGGGTGTTTGCCCAGCCCAGGTAGCTGTGTCTGAGGGATGTTTCACTTGATTGTAACTATATGGCACAGTGTTATGGCAGGTCAACATCGGTTAAGTGATTAAACAGCACATATCACTATGGAAATTAATTTCTGAGAGGGTTTTTTTCTGAGTAATAGGAGATGTCGAATTGTATGTTAAAGTGCTCACTTCAGTGCTTTCAGTTTAAAATATTTTCTGCACTACTAAATCAATGGGGGTTCTGATGTGCTATGCCTCTTTTGACTATCTGGCTGGATTTATTTTCCCTGATTCAAAGTAAATATATTAGCCAAGGAGGAAGAAAATCCCTTCTTATTGAGGGAAGGGTAAGGATTTATAATAATTATCACAAAGTAAAGCTTTGGGAATTATGATAGTCATCTACTACTGCACCATTAAACTTGAAAAGTTTTCAGGTAGTGGACAACAAAAGTTTTAATTACCATAAACACTTCACTCTGGCCTAGCTTTGCTTCCATTAAAGAACTTTATTTCAAGAAAAGCACTCAGTTTTTTCATTGGTTTCAGAGTGAACAACAACATTGGGCCAAAAATGACAGCCTTTCAAATTTCTACCCCAAACCTCCCCCTTTTAGATCTCCATGGACTGTAATTTTCTACTTTATCTTCAGTAAAATAGTTGGTTTTAAAACTTTTCCTGCCTTCATCTCATAGATCATCTTCATTAAGAAAAAATCACTTTTCATGACTGCCATTTATAAGAAGTGCCAAGTGTTTTTTTTTTCTAGTGAATTACAATCTCTGAAGAAAAACTAAATTGTAATAAAAACAAGGATCCCCACTACTTTCCTGAAATTAATGTTGATTTTTCTTTCCTATGCTCGTAAATGCTTTCTCATCATTCATTAATTTGGTTTCATTTATTTTCTCTCTCTCCTTTTTTAAGAGACTGAGGTAGAACAATTCCTTTTTTTGCTTTATGTTTGCTATTGGGTATTGTCCACAGAGACCATCAAAATCTATGTATCCTTAAAAACCAAGAGCATAAATAATAGCCTAATTCTAGAATCAGGTGTCTAACTGCTTAAATAGCTGTAATGCTATTATTTTTAGCATTACTATTATTTTTCATAGATGTTAAGTTCACTCAAAATCACTATGATATTTGCTCTCTTGCATAAGCTAGGCCTTACAGCTCTAGCCAGACTATTCCTGCATTAGACTTAAGGATTTATAATAGAATTGGAATATTCCTCTTTATAAGATATTCAGTCTTGACTTAAAGATCCCTAATTATGGAAAATTCACCACATCCCTTGGAAATCTGATTCACAGAATGATTATTCTCACTGTTATAAATGTGTCAGTTTAAAGTTAGGCAGTTTCAGCATTTTTTTATTTATTATTCTTAGACCGGAGTCTAATACTCTAATGTACCTTGAAACAGTGACTTTTTCCAAGGGAAATAAAATTACGAAGAAGCTGTCTTATTGCCAAGTACACTATCTGTTGAAGAAAGTGGCACTCTGCAATAGGACTGGAATCCAAATTTAACCTTATTGTGAATTTTGGACTATGGATGTGCCTATCTCTAACACATAAATAAGGTATAAGTCTATTGTCTTGTGTCCTGAGAAAAGATACGATATAATATGACATGGTACCTGGCAGAGTAGAAGTAGGTGAAGGACTGAGATGGGGAAATAAAGGGACCTTGTGTTCATTGCTGAATTTACATGTTTTTGAATGCATACCAGGGACTGCATTCTCCTTTTGCATTTAATTTGTATAGTTCAGCTTCAGTCAATTGGCATGGGAATGGTGGTCAGGGCTGAAGAGAGAGTGGTACTGATTCATATTCATCATAGATCTAACATGCTGAGAAGTGTCTGGTCTTTAATTTTGTAAAGACTCCTCATGATATTTGATATTAGGCTACAAGTCACGGAATGTACTGTTGTAACTTGTACAACATCCTAAATAATTTTGAATTGGCTTGTGTTCAGTTCTTATGATTTTTTGGTCTTCCTTTTTTCTAATGTACATAAATTATTCTTCCCAATCCCATTAATGTTAAATACGCTTGGTGAGTTGCCTTCCAAGAACATTTTCTTTAAACAGAGTCTACCTGAGATAAATTGCTTTTTTTTTTTTTTTTTTTTTTTACTTACAACACCTGAATAAAAGACCTTTGGGGCTTGCTGTCTTTGTATTATGATTTATTTGTTGATGTAAAAAGATCATACTATGTAACAGGTCTACTTTTCTCCCTTGTGTACCAATACAGCTACTGACCACATACTGAGAAATCCTACCCAAACAGCCGAGAACATAACCCTGACCAGTTTTCCATCCAGTTCTTCGGATCCTGGAGCAAATCACGCCACCTTACAAAAAATAGTTTCAGCTATGATGACTTTTAAGAAGTCAGGGGACTGCTAGGAGTTTCAGTGCTTACTCCCTCAGCAGCGGGGACTGGGACCAGAAACACACCAGCTTCCCCCGCATTCCCACCCTCCTTATCTGTAACAATTTTCAGGGAAATTGTGCCTGCATAAGCAATTGGTCTGATCTCTGTACACCTACGGTATTTTATCAACACATATAGATAGTAAGAGTGTCCAACAGTTGTTGGCCAATATCAGCCACTCCCAGAGGCTGCAGTGCTGGGGATGGGGAATACCAGCCACCCACAGTATAAAGGGTCAGCAGAATAAGTAGTTACAAGCACTCTTCTTGAAAGAAAACAAACCTGCTCCTTCCACAATCAGAAACAATTATTTCCCTAGAACTGCCCCCTGGATTTTCACTTGCATCTCCTTGATTCCCAGAGGAAGCAAATATATAGTTATCATTTTCTAGCCAATGTTGTACTTTATTCTTTCAAAACTCTTTTTATATCATTTATTTTTGTCTCAATGAGGATACTGTGTGAGCTTCAGGATTCAGGCTTTTGCAACTATAATTATTTTAGCATCACATTTCTTTAGCTCAGTGTAGAAGATAACAGGAACACACAGTTTCTGAATACACAACTTCTGTGACAGACACACCTTAAATACAGACTATGCATATGGTGATCTGAATACGTGTTAATTTCAGAGTTGAACAGGTTTGGTTTTTTTAATAAATCTGAATTAACATGATGTGTACTTTTTATACAGATCAGAAATGAGAGACTTTATGGAAAAAAGTGGATTTAAGAAATTCTTTTGGCAAACAGGGAAACAGTTACAAGTAAAATATGTATTGAAAAGCTTTATCATGTATAGCTGCATATGTAAATAATACAGAAAGCTTATAAGTTAGAGAAAACAGATCAACATGGAATTTGAGATACTGGAGACTTTCAAGACAAAATTCTCAAAGTTTCATTTGTTCAGCAGTGAATCTGGATATTATCTGAACTCAGGAGCAATCCTACACCACATTGGCCACTAGTGACACACAGATCAGTTCAAAGTGATATGTTACATGACAGAAAACTGAGAAATGTCACTAAATCCCACCACTATGGCCACTACTGAGACTGAGAGTTTCTGGGAATTAGAAAAAAAAGTCTGTGAACCCCTAGAACTATTCTGCCCATCTCTAAGTCTGAACAAGATAATTTATTATTTCATAATTACTGTTTTCTGTCTGTGTTAGTCTTAATCATCTGAAACAATTAAGATCTGTAAATATAACTCCTTCTGTAACAGTAGATTACTATTATTGTCTTGCAGATGGGTACCCAATGCATATACACAGAACATCATAAGGTGGAAGGGACTCATAAGGATTGAGTTCAACTCCCTGCTCCTTACAGGCCTACGTAAAATTAAGCCATATAACTAAGAGCATCATACCTAAGATACATATATACATATACCTAATATATACCTATACATATGCCTAATATATACCTATACATATACCATGTATACCTATACCTGATACATATCATACCTAAGATATCATGCATAAGAGCTCCTTGATGTCTGACAGGCTTAGTGTCATGACCACTTTCCTGGGGAGCCTGTTCCAGTGAAAAACCTTTCTGTAATGTCCAATCTGAACTTCTCCTGATGTGGCTTCCTTCCGTTTCCTTGTGTCCTATTGCTGGTCACCAGAGAGAGGAGATCAGCACTTCCCACCACAGTTTTTCACACATTTGAGTACAATTCCAAGCAGGGACTATTCTGTTTTTTTCATAGTGGTTTTACTACTACTTGCTCCTCTGTGGGAGAAAGTGAGCTATGACTGACAAGAACAAATCACCTTTAGACAGCATGTTGACCCCAGTTATTCCAGGCCTGGGCCACTTGGGAAACTGTTCCAATCTCTCACCCATAAACTACTCACAGAGTCTCCCCTTCCACCAGGTGTCTGACAGAGGCTTTAAACGTCTTGTGGCTTTGGGTCAAATAAGTTTTATATTGTATATCTTATCAGCTCAGGAAAGCAGGCCACACATGACTATAGTCTTTTGGAAGAGTTACATCAGGTATTATTTAGAAATGTATTTAATATCCAAAAGGACTTAATCTTGACCTGAAGCAGCCAGTAATGAAGAACCTGCTACCAGGAAACAATTTCCTTTGGGAATGTGCAAATTGTTTCACTCCAAGACTATTTAACTTCATACATTAAGGATCTCTCAAAGAACTGGAGAGGAAAGAATGAGATGGGAAAATTGATCAGGCTGCGTGTCACTAACTTTTAGGAGATACTTTTCATGTTGTCCTCAGCCATCCAAAAGAATGTAGGTGTGCAGAACTATAGGATCTTTCACCTAGAAGATTAGATTAGAAGTTAATTCCTTAAATTATAACCAAAAATGTGTTATCTCCACACGGTGCAGAAGCAGCATAAAAGCTGTAAACTATAATCCTGTCCATTTCTAATGTGGTCATTAAAACACAGTTGGAGTCCTTTCTTTTCCCTCTCAAGTGACTGCATAAATTACACAGCAGTAAAGGTATTGTCTTGATTTTTTAAAAAAATCTTATCATATAGAATTTCCATTAAATGTTCCTTCCTTAGTTACAGGAAGAAGTTTGGCTGCCTTCTACTGCCAGCTACTCCATTAGGGTCTGCAATTCTTTTATCGGCTGAAGTTGTCTCATCATCTTGATACATTCTCTCTTCTGATATGTAAGGAGAGCAGAGTTTCCACCTAATGAGACAGAGAGGGACTGGACAGACAGGGTGAGGAAACCTGTCTTCCCCTCTCCCCCTCACCTTTTGTCACTGGTAAATGTTATACCATTAATTACAGAAGAAAGAGATGGAAAAGTTCTAATAGATCATCCAGGCCCACTCCTCAGTGCAAGATGATTCCCTGTGCTACACTTCATATTTTTGCTCAGACAAAATGTAAAGGGCTTGCATTAGTTCCCTTATGAGCTTATTTCACAGCACTGTTTCATGTTATAAGTTCCACTCAGGGAATCCTAAATAATTTCTGTCCATCCTTTCCATTTTACCTGCCAGATATTTGTAGGGTGTTATGTTTTCCCCTAAGCCACTGTGTCGCCAGTTTTTCTCTCAATGGTATATGTAGGGCTGTTAGACCCATCTATAGTTATGGCTGCCCATCACTTCTTGTTATAAAGTTTTGCCTCATGTTACTAAGTAGAACTTTGATCATTTGAACAGAATTTTTACCCTATACATGATTTTTTGGAGCTTATTTCTTTGGAGAGTATCGAACAGCACAAGTCAGACTTCTCTGAGACTGAGATTAAGGGGGAAAAATATCTACCACAAGGGAGAAAGAAATACATTCCTTTCTCTTGAGAAGCTGTAGCAGACACATGCCTTGCAGCATATGCTTGAATTTTGGTTTCTCGGGAGGATGGCCCCTAGCACTAGGCCTACCTATGCTTTTTGCCATCCCATAGTTCATCAAACTATATAATTCGGGGTGGGGGGGGAATCTGCTATTTAGACAGATTTAACAGATCCTTGTTATGCTGATTATATTCTTCAAGATTTCTATCTTCATTTAGCAAGCTCAACAACAGCAAGCTTTGCTAGAGCTGTGGCTTCTCTTCAGTGACACAGATTACTTTAAGAGGGTTGAAAGGGTAGAAAAAGACTTTATAATTTTTGTCCCAGCTGTTTATACCTTTATGGGCCTGAATATCATGCATGAGAACAGGAAATTGGCCTTTACTGTGTTCTCAGCATTCCTTTTGCTGAGATGTTTGTATGAGATATAGAATGACTTGACTGAGGTGGAGAAATGAGGAAGGTGGGATGTGCTAAGAGAAGGCTAGAAAGTAGAGGTGCAAGCAAAAAGAGAAACCTGAGCAAGGTTTATGGGCAAACAGAAGTCTCAGGCAGAGGATGCAGCAGACGGTAAGAGATAAAGGAGGCAGGACTTGTGGCAAGCAGAAGACCAAAACAGGGATCAGACAAGAAGAGGTAAACATGAGCCAGGATGTGAGTATGTAAAAATACATTGTTCATGGATCATACAGCTACAGGCTGTATCATAATGAATATTCACAAAGGGACTGAATTAAAATTGCGCAGGCATTTCCTACTGCTTGAATGCTCAATTTTGCAACCTAAACATTCTTTTAACATAAATTTTTAAATGTAAATCTCTGTATATACATAGTTCAGAGTCATGTATTTAGATTGTGTTGTATACATATAATCATGCTTAGCTTTTTTGTATGGAGATGCAATGGTAAAACTTGCTCTGGGCTCAAGCCTTGAGCACTTTTCACGTGTCCATAGCCTCAGTCTTATTTGATCAGCATGTAATCTCTTTTGTCACTCTTCTCTGAATTCCTTCTAAATTACTAAGGAGGTGCCCTGCACTGAATATAATAATTTGTCCATGGTCAAACCAGAGCTATAGGGAAATAATCTTACACTATACGTCCCCTTGCATAGTTAATACTTCCGTCAGTTACACTCTTTTGCTGTTATACTACACTACAAATTCACATCTAATTATATGTTCTGTATCATTCCTCTGTTTCATTAGTACTTCCTTATATTTCTTCTTGCTGCTATGTGTGTTTCTACATGGAAAACAATCCTCTGTGTGTGAAGGTGGGGTGGAAGTAAACAGAAGAACACAAATAATAATTCAGAAGAAGCAGTAGAAGGTGATCTTCTATTCCAGAAGCTGTTCTACTGGTTAAATCTGCTAGTGGTTCCACCACTCTCTAAGTCTAAAAGGAAGTCTAGAGGAGTAGAAAAACAGTCTGGTTTAAAGGGAAATTTAATCTTCTGTAAAAATTATAACAGTATAAAATACTTCTCTTTTTTTTTTCCCCGCCAGCACGTATGTATCTAAATCTGTATATCTGCTTATACAAAGAAACAGGCAGATGATAGCACTGACAATAAATGAGTTAGGAAGTATACAAAATTGAGATGGAGAGCAAAAGAACTCAGGAAGAAAAAGTGTCAGCACAATTAAAAGGTAACAAAAAGAATGTTTTAGGAGTATGGAGGGCAAACAGAATCAAAATGACAGTGTTGATTGATTACTAACAACGTTTGACCAATGAAGAAAGAGAAAAAGTGCTAAATAAGCATGTATGGTTTATGTTCGAGGGAAAAATACGTGATAGTATTATATATTAATGGAATACTTTCAACTTTAAGAATGAGGAAGAATGATGATAAACAGAGCTACTAGAATTAGACATTTTTAAAAAAGCAAGTCCAAATAACGAATATAAAAACTTTTAAAGAGTTGGCTAGGGAACACTGGGTGGATGGGAAGGAAGACTAAAATAAAGCTAAAACTGTATGAAGAAATCAGGCAACTCTGATTTTACTGAGTCTTTGCAACCATCAGTTATCTTGGCCTGCTGCTTACAATGCTTTTAGCAATTCCTTGGGTGGGACATAAAAGTTATACATTTTAGATGGTGCAAAGATTGGAAGGAAGATAAATAACACAGAAGACGGGCCATTGGTACAGAATGACCTAGTAAGCTAGTTGTGGTGAACCAAAATGTTTCAGGATGGGAAAATGCAATGTTGTGAACACAAGAACAAGGAAAGTAATTCATAAAGAATTGAGGTCATGGTCTGAAAAAGTCTCATATGGTTGAGTTGGGTAGTCATCTTAATATGAGTTGGGACAGGGATGTTGTAGTCAAAAAGCCATTTTGGAAATCTTCGTTTGCCAAGACTAAATTGCCACTGTGCTGGAATTTCTGTGTCCAGTTCTGCTGCTCATGATTTTGTGGAGAAAAGAAGAACTCAGGGCTCCTAGGGTATTGATATACGTGGGACAACATAAAAGGTNCAGCCTAGCAGACATAACACAATCTAATGGTTGGAAGGAGAGGCTAAACAAATTCCATGAGAAATATGGAACATGTTTTTAACATTAGAATGAAGTGCCAAGTGTTGTGGTATAGCTTCTATCACAGGAATTACTTTTATCGGGGTTGGATGCTTTACTAAACCACAGCTGTTGCACATGAAGCAAGAATTAAATCAGAGAAAAATACTTAAGCCCATGTTTCCAGTGGATATTAAATAATCACTTATTTAATGCCGTTCTTAAATTCTAGGAATATTTTACCATACATGCATGAATTTTAATATTTACAGGTTTAACATTCATAGGTGATTCTACCTTTGTGTGTCTGACTGTAGAAAGCAGCAACAGAAAATATCTGTATTCTTGTGACAACTCTGAGATCCAATCATTAAACACCCCAATGTAGCATCGATACAGGCATATATTAAAAGGACTTTCTGATTTCTTAGGATGCTGGGTACAGCTAAAAGTTTGAAATCAAGTTAAGCCAAGTCTATTGTTTTTTTTAATGTGTGCCTCTAGAGTTTCTGAGCTTCAAGCCCTGATTGCTACCTCTTGTACTTGCATGATCCCTATGTCACATTAGAAATGTTTTTCTTTCCCACATATGAAAGAAATATACTGGCTGAACTTCCAGTAGTTCAGTAAAAATGATGAGACTAAGCTTATCTGTGAATTTAAGCCCATATGTACTCTCAGAATGAAAATGTCCATAATTATACAGGAAGTACATTCACATAAATAAACACATTGAAAATGTATTAAGAAATGTTTACATTTGCTCCTTGAGGTATAATAATATTAGCTACAGTGATTATAGGCAAACTCACACGTTTTAATAAGCACATATACATAATTTGATACCCAGTAAATAGCAACAGGAACTCTTTCAAATGTCCCCTTAACACAGGGTCATGTATATCAGACAGGCCCATTACAGTGCTCCTCTATGAAATCCTGATCAGTTATTTCTTTTTTATGAGATGAAAAGACTTGCAGTGTCTCATTCTAGACCTCTAGCAAGACCTTGTATATTCTAGATCACACAGAAAAAAAAAAAAACAAACCCTAAAAGATTTAAAATATGAGAAATTAGAGTAAGTCTAACCAATTCTCTATCCATTTCAAGTTTGACCATTTGCTTTAAGACACAAGCTAAAACATTAGTGGCAGCAATGTACTGCATTTAACAAAAATAGGAATATTCATGTCAGCAGGACAACATAAATGTGCCCATTCCAGGACATTTCTAGGAAACAAAGCTACAAGAGGAAGGTGGCGATCCACTTAAATTAACCTATGTGAAGTATAAGCAACAAACCAGTTATTCAATATGCTGCTACTGTTTTCTTTGACGTTTGATACTGCTTGGCCTTACTATCCTGAGCACTTCTGAGTGCAGATATCTGTTTCTCTCCTCTGAAAAACTGTGTAAATCCTGTTTGGGTGGGACACAAGAGGTAAAGATACAGCAACTTGGAAACGGTGATAGCTGCTGAGCTGGCATCACACACTTGAGATCAGTGTCCAAAAGGAATTTATTAACCCTTTACTCTTTAAATGTAGAAAAGTTTTAAGACACCGTGATTTGATTCATGTGTGTGTAGCCCAGATATTTTAGGATCATGGACATACAATGGTTCTGGAATTTCAAACATTGCTAATTTTTAAGTGTAAAAGGTGGGGGCCATGAGCTGCTGCACTGCTGTTTTTCTTTGCATAGGCAGATCCTGAGATGACTATGTTGAAGTTTGTGCTTTTCTCCCAATCTTCAGAAAAATGTGGTACACGACCACTGATCAGGGTATGTGCAAGTCTGGGCCCTCCTGCGCTAACAGACATTTCTCAGTTTCCTGTAACTCCTGAACAGAGCAGAATCACCACCTCACAACTGTATCTCTCTTGAAGGCCTTCACAAACCCATTCCAACATCCCCATGGATGTGATGAGATCTAAATGTAGGCAGATCTAAATGTAGCCACTTCCAGACAGGGGTTATCTCCAGCAGTTATGCTGGGTTATGCTCCCAGCATGGACAGAAGTCCACAATCACACAAGCCTTCCCCAGTTCCTACTCAGAAGCTGAGGAGTGCTGGGTGGAACTGGCCACGCAGCAGGTGCAGCCAAGGCACCGACACAAAAGAAGCCTATTCAGCTCATTCCCAGATAATTTTCACTGTATTTCCCTGCTGGAATTTGTGGGAGGTTTGCAGTGGCAACGGTATCAGATCTTCCTCCAGTTTGCTGGGTTTCAGTGAGTAGCAGAGTGGTAACTCCTGCATGGGTGGGAGTAGTTTGGGGAGCTCCTGGGGAAGGAGAAGTGTTGGAGTTGTTCTGGGAATGTTGTTCTCTGCTTGCACTAGGGTTACTCAGATGTTTCACAACTCTCCTAATTGTCTGGTCTCCAGAGGTTGGAGTGAGGCTTGCAACTACTTAGTGACCAGTCTAAATATCAGTCTTGCACAGCTACAAATTAGATTAGAGGAGGCTCTGAAACGCTGACAGATCTGTGCCTACGGCCTCCAAGATTGGCCCTGACCATTCAGGGAATAAGCAACCGTGAATAATAACCTCTGGGAAAAATCTGTGCCAAAATTCCTACTGTTCATATCTGCGTCAAACAACTGGTGTCCAAGTTCTCTTCTACTTGGGTCTTAGGAAATCTGTGGGTAGCCCTGATGCCTGAGAGTCATCTCTGAGAAGGAAAGCCACAATGAAGGTTGAAGTTAGGGCTAGGTGGTCAATAGCATATATATGAAGATGCTTTTGAGTGGTTAACAAAAGAAGGTTATGTCAAAACAAAGGGGGTTAGAAGACGCCATTGACTATGACAGCTCTGTACTCTGAAGTACCAAAACCAGGTGGTTTGATGAATTCTGAATCCAAACTATTTCTGTCAGTTGAAATAAGATACATCAATGCTGTGGATAAAGCAGGTAAAAGCATGTCATGAAAATTAGACCTGAAGAGGAAACGTAAACAAATGTAGGAGCGAAACACAGTATTTTGTGAGGTAGCTTTCTGAGGCAGGTAACAGGGAACCCAATTCACACAGATTTTGTATCTGTTCTTCTGGGTGTTTTGTAATTCTGTGTTACCAAGCTGTGCTTACAGACTGGGCTACTTTGTCTCTTTTATTCTAGTTGCTAAACTTCATTAAATAAACCCCAGAAAATAATGGATCTTTTCCTTTGTACTCTTTGTCCATGTAGCCATCTGTTAGAGTTTCTAAGGAATTATTATATGACTTTGGATGGGAGATTATTTGCATACTTATAAAGAAAAGTAGGTCTGAAGGAATATTATCATGATTATTATTAAATGGGGACCTGCCTGACAGCAAAACTCAATAATACTGTTCTATAGCATAGCCATATGTTCCTAGACTGTCTTACAGTGACTGTGCAGACCTTTTTACTTAACAACTTTCTCAGTTCAAAAAGTTTGCAATTATCAGAGAAGCAAAGCTTCAGTATATATAAGACCTGTCAGTCCAGTCTAGCAGGAGTAAATGCATTAAATTATTTACGAGTAAACTCTGCTTCCTTCTAAAACAGGGGTGTGAGAATTGTTCCCAGAGGGAGTTTGTTTTCTAATTCCATTGCTTCAGTTAACATTAGTATATTGTCTCACATAAAACAGTAATTTACTGTATTTATTGCCTTCATTGTTTGCAAGGAGTTATAACTTAGCTTTCTGTTTTGCTTTAAGCAGGTTGTAAGACAAAATAAGCTTTTTGCCTTTTTAATGTCGAAGAGCTGGTTGAAACACGTATTGTTTAAAATAAGTCACATTTTAAACCTGACAGTTAAACAACTCAGTTTTTTTAAAGTTTCTTAAGATATTTGCCCAAACAAACAAATGCAGAATAGTGTAGAAATTAATGTGCCACTGTACAATCAGACTGTATCTGTATCTGTTCACTGGAACAGTTGTCCATTTTGCCTTTTGTGTTTGCAATGCTCCTTCATCATATGTCTACACAAATGTTTTTGGGCTGGTGTGCTCTGTGGCAGACACCCATGGCTGCTGGAATGCCTGGCCACCCCAAGAATCTCATCCTCAATAAGGTGTCAAATACTTTCAATCGCCAGTGGCTTCAAACTGAAGCAAAGGTAGCTACTATATTGCCTGGAAAACCATGAGGAACTAAAGACATGCATTCAGTCAGCACCACCCAAGCCCCTTCTCTTGACTGCAGGTCCAAGACTGAGTGGTTAACAGCAGTTGTAGAGATGGCAGGGGTCTGGAATGAGACCTGGTGATACAGTGACATGCTTGCGGGTTTTGTGCCACCCACAGCTGAAGTTCCATGCTGTGGCATACTTCTGTTGGCAGTCAGCTGTTGGAAGTCTACAAGAAGCCTGTGTGAGCCATGGGGACAGGTAGACATCTGTTCTCACCTGTGTCAGACCTCCAGTAGAGCAGGCATGCCATGGACACTGGCTTCCAGTGCAGTAAGGGGAGACAATCTGCCGACACCAGTGCACAAACAGGTCCTCAGTCTGTGAAGCACCCAACATTCATGTGTGAGAGGAATAAGTTCTGCCTCCATCAAACAGGCTGTGCCCCTAATGCCACATGCAGGGTCCTGTGAGTGCCCCAGTCAGCTGCAGACCTGCTCTCCCTGCAGCATGAGCACACATGGGCTGACTCCTCATTTCTTCCTCACTTAGATTTCCCACTGCAAGCCTGCTTGATGCAGGTGGCCTGGCTTTGAGGCTCTCACTGCGAGAAAAGCTGTGCAAACCTTACCTTTGGCTCCTTCCGAGGGGTAAATTACTTCAACTCACTTTGGCTTGAGTGCAAACAAAGAAGTTCAATAGGCTGTCAGAAATCTGTTAGTATTTTAGAGGTATGGTATCTCTTGCTATTCAAATTTCCCCTTCATTCCCACTCCCACCTGCCTATCTATCATATTCAAGTTTAAATGCAGAGTATAATAGCCACTAACCTAGTTAGTGCCTACAGATTTGTCTTCCTTGGGAATAGTTATTAGCTTGGCTTCATTTGAAAGATTATAACTTGGTGTCTCAGCAGGTAAAATCCTTCCTAGGACCTTCTCATTAAAGCCAAAGTAATAATAGCCAGTAAAAAATGTGATTCTCTACTATTTAGTGACATTGCTGCCCGGGCTTATGACAGAAACTACAACTAATGACTGATTATTTCTTACCATTAGAAAGGAAATCCTTTATTTTCAGGGCCTCTAGTAAATTAGACTAGAGTGACTTTTGCCAGAAGTCTAAGGATGAAGTATGCTGTGCTTACTTCAGTAATTTTCAAAGTCTTGAAAGATTTTCTTCCAGTTTCAACACATAAATCAAAGAAAACAAAACACAAATGCTTCTTATTGCTTAAACACACACACACAGAGAAAAATGCAGATCACAGATCAGTTTTGCACAGAGTGAGAAGTGATTTTGAAACATTAATTACTGATTGGCAAATATGTCTGAATTGAAAAAAATGAATATATCCTTGGGCACATGATTGGACAGATATTTTATGTTTATATTAGTGATATGTAAACTTCAAATGCTTATGAAATATAGTTGAGCACTAAAATTTGAAAGCTAATAGAATAACCCTAACCTTTGATGAGCTGTAGTGTCTCTACTTCAGAAAGTATTTAAATGAATGGTGAAAGACTTAGAAAAAATAACACAAATTACCAGAATTCTCTGATTACTTTATAGGAAATAAGGGCTATTGATAATGAAACTATGGTCTGTAAGTCCATACATGGAGAAGAGGGTCTCATTTGGATAAAACAGATTAGAAAATAAAATAAGATAAAACAAAACAAAGTAGAACTGGAAGAATAAGGTATACTAAATCAGTCTAGGGACATTTTTAAGAGTGATGGTAATTAAACACTGGAACAACTTACCTAGGAGTGCAGTGAATCCTTCATCATTGGAAGTCTTTAAATCAAGACAGATACCTTTAGAAAGATATACTGTCTTCACACTGCAGTAATAGCCCTGGCACAGCCAGCATTGAGCGTTCTGTGGCCAGAATTCTACAGCAAGGCAAAACAGAGCCTGTAATGTTGGTTTTTTTTTTTCCTGGCATAAAGCTCTATTTTTCTGAGATATACATTCCTTAAGTTTAACATTTATTTAGTAAGTTTCATTACATTACCCAGTGTATCAAGGCAAATCTCAGACTGAAGTTTTAAAGGAGAAAGGTGGGGAGATTGTGATTAATCACATAACTCTGGGTGTGTATTCATATCATACAAATGACATCCCCAGTTGCTGAAACTAAGAGGCTGGGTTTCTTGAGTAGTTAGGAATGAAGACAGAGAAACTCCTTCAAAGGGCAGCTGATGTCATCACTCTCTCCATCACCTGTACAGGTAACTCTGGAGATGTGACCCCAAAGGTTGGCTTTTGTTTCATGAGAAAGACCATAACAAAACAGCGTATCCCATCCTTTTCCCTGTCCTAGATACTGTCTTTCTGAACAATTAATACAAGAGAATAAAAAGGTCCTTTTCTACTGCATCAGTTTCCTTTTATGGCCTACAGTGCCGTGGCATGAATTCTGACACAGCATAAGCAAAGAGGTATGGATGTGTGCCACGAGAAGGAGGACAGCCTTTGGGCATCAGCCCAGACTTGGACGGTCACATTCAGGTCCAGAAACTTAATCTTAGGGGGTCCCATCTGTGGGTGTGATCATGTTTTCTATTTACATCTGAGAATTAGGTAGGGGTATAGATCCAAGCTCTTCTCACTAACTTCATTTTTTTTTTTATCAGTCCAGAAAAGAACATAACCTGACAGCTTAGTTTTCCAGCAATGACCAGAAAATATCTTGGTTTGCTTTTTGAGTTTCCTAAACCACTCTCTGATCTGGGAACTTCCTGCAGTTCAAAAGGGCTGGTTGGGTGGAAAGGAGGTGAGAGATGACTGTGGCCTCCATTGTTATCATATAATTTCCTGTACTTAAGATGTACCTTCATCAGGAATTAAAATAAAATTCCTGCTGCAATATTTGTCTGAGAGTTTTAGAACAGATAAGATTCTTAAGGCTTCGGTGTCTTCTGTGTCCATAAAGAGATGTAAGTGCCATCTCTCAATTGAAATTAATGAGAATTAGGCACCCAAATATCTTTGAGGATTTGAGCCCTCATGTTCTAATTACTGTGGCAATTAAATATGCTGAAAAACAGGTTCAGCTGCTGTAACCTTGTCTACACTAAGGCCTGGTTAAATATTTATGTAAATTTTCTTTCTAGACATGGCTTGAGTTTGCACTGATGACTGTGCAAAACCTCTGATTGCAGAGGACAAGTACAATATGGAAGGCCCTGAAACTAATCCTGTGCACTTAGCATAGAAAAGGTTATAAGATACATATTCATGAACTGTGTGTCTTGCTGAGTGAGACAAGATAGTTACAAATAAAACAATAAAAGATAAAAATAGCCAACTTCCACAGAAGAAACCAAATTTTCCCTAAACTGCTTCTGTAGTGGATCTTCACAAATCAACTGCTCTCTCTACTGATTTCTGAAAGCCACAGGATGACATACAGAACATTGCATGCAATAGGATAGACATCTAAATTATTTTTTATTTCTTTCATACAGAAAAAAGAAAATAAATTGACTGCCTGTTTAATTTGCAGACTCCTAACTGTTTGGAGCCAATATAATTACCAATATTATTCTTATTCACATACACACTGCTAAAAGCACTAATGTTAAAGGAGATACCTTCATTCTGAATTTTGTAACTTCAAAGTGATGAAATCCTTAACTTCAATACCATAATAATGTACTTTTCAATGTTAAGTACCTAGTCCTGGTGTCAGTGTATAGAACAACCTTGGCCAAAAAAGCCCAATTAGGCCATGTAAATGAAGTGCTTTTTCAGCCAGTCCTACTGGGAAAACCAGCTTTGTCTGAATGGTTGTAATTACAGAGTTGATGGGGAAGGGGGAAAACAAATTTGCTATGCATGAGCCCTTTCCAAGTAGCCTTTTTTTTTTTTTCCTTCTAACACTTGCATATGTCCAATAATGGCATTAAGGAGAAAGGGAAAAAAAGGACTTTCTCCTTACACAGATTGTGTTAAAATGCATCTCTTCAAGAGTCTAAGTGATACTTGAAGTTTGCTATGGAAGAGGTGCTACTTCCTCTGATGCATTCTTTTGTTTACTTCTTCTTGTGCATTGCTTGTCACAATTAGCAGCCTAGGTGTACCCATCTGCCTGAAAGTTACTTTTCATGGCTTATTTCAGGTAATCACATCCATTTTCATATTTGGGGCGCTTCTCTTGTTTCACACCCTCAGCTGTGAAGGTCTGTGAAAGTCAAATAAAAGAGATGTTTGCATAAATCCAAAAAGTTTGGGGATTTTTTTTCTACTTTCCAAGGTGGTGCTCTTTCTTTCCTGTGCCCCATTACTGGTCTGGATTCAGTCTGTGTATTGCATCACCTGATTTCATCAAGAAATAGGAGTTCATTTTTCAGTGCACTGAATTTACTCATCTGAATTTGCATCACAGTGTGCAGTTTGCTCACTGTATCCCTGGATTGCCAGTTGGGCTGTCTCTAGCTCCTGACAAGGAGAAATAGGGCACCAGTACTAGTACTTCCAGGGATGCTTCCTATGTGTAAGCCATTTCAGCTCCTGTGACTAAGGGCTCATGAAGGTCACACAGCACTTTCTTAGATACATCTTTCAAACTATCTGTATTTGTTTATATAGCTTTGATTTTAACTAGTCCAGATTATTTTATGCCCATATCCCACACAACAGTCATTCAAAAAGATGCCTCTTCCCACAAATACAAAGCTACTAATCACAAATGTTCTATTTACAAGTCACTGTATGAGTGACTCTTTCATATATTAGTCATGATATAGTACATACCTTTATTTCTTTTATTTAAAAATAACTGAGCTAATTATGCTCAGAGTAATGTGTATGTTAATAATATCAGTGTATTTTGCAATTCTAAAGAACTTAGAGGGGAAGGGATTGGTCAGGGATGAGTTATTTTAAGTTGTTTTTTTTTTGTTTGTTTCAGTTTGTTGTAGAGGGGGGAGGGTTGTTCCATTGATGCAAATATTGGAGAAAAATATAACATATACAGCAAAATTGCCAAAACTATCCAGGTTTTTCACCAGCCTATTAAGGGTATTCCTGGCTATTGTTAAATAAGAAGTCTAAGACATAAATATTTTAGTATGTCATAAGGTAACTGTCTGTTTTATGTGACCAATGAAAGGAACTAAAAGCAGTGGAGTCAGGAAGAAGGAAAAAAATATACTGAAGTAGTAAAGACTATTTTTTGTCCTTTGTGGGATCAGTTTCTCCAGGCATTGAAGCAGATGAGGACACGTGTGTTTTCTGGGTCATGATCTGTACTTCACCACATCAAGATCCCATGTGTAAATGAACGCTGATCCATCAGCATTATTTTTGCCTGATTCATCCTATGCTCAGTAAAACCTTGTGTACGGGCATGTGATCCTGCTCGTGAAGAGTGAGCGCTATGAACAGAAATGAGTTTTCTAAGTGAGACAGCAGGACCAAGAGACCTAAGGCTGCTGCAATTTGTGTAGGCTAATGTGCTCTTCCCAAAAGGAATAACAATTTCCAAAGAAATTTTCCTTCAAGACTGATAACCATGGAGGAAAATTAAGCAAGACCTTGAATAAGCTTAAAGGATGCTTACAGTTGTTTCGTGGTTTTAAACAAGAACAGTGGCACTGCCATTTCACAACTAAAGGGCATAGTTTGTATTAATCTTGGTGTCAACAAGCCTTAGTGTTAACCAAGGTGGCATTCTAGCTAGGTTACCTGTTTCCAAAGATTAAGCATTAGAAGAGGTATCATATTTAAATTTCAGACTTGTGGATGTGCATTTATTCTTATGCAGAGGTCAGATAAAAGTCTGGTCAGGGTGCTTCTCTCAGGTTAGAAAGCATCTTTGAGTTGTCTCAGTTCAGGAGCAAGTTATAGCAGTCATACAGACTACTGGAGGACTATGAAGTCTCCAGATGGGTCCTGAGCAGCTAGGCTGTAGGAAGCCATTACTTATGCAGGGGGCTTGGACTAGATGACCTCCAGAGGTCTCTTCTGGCCTGATATTGACTGACTTTTCCTCCTTTTGCTCTAAAAATCTCTCAGTCCAAGTTCAGGAGCTGATGGAAGGCAAATTTCTGCCTATTAGGAATTTCTGAACTCCTGGCACACAGTGGGTGAACAGATCCTGCATTTGCAAGATGGAGTGGTTGATGATACAGAGGGTAAGGCCGGATTAAGGTCAAGCCCTTCATTACTCAAAGCATTGCATGCATGGACCAAAGTCCATGTGCTGCATCTTCATTGTGTAACTTCCCCTTCACTTCTACTTTGCAACAGTGACAGAATCTTGGTAATTTTACTGATGCTTTGTGTGTCTGAGATTCCCGACTGCTTGTATTGCCCCTCCTGGGGCATATATTGTGGGTATGATGTATTGATGTTCATATTGTAATGGATCATGCACTTTCTTGCAAAGTGAAATATATACATATATATGAAAGATATTTATTTTTCCTAAACTTCATCTGAGACCTCACATCAGTATCTATGTAAATAAATCTTTTCTGCAATAAAAACATGTTGCTCATAGTCTGTCACATTAAAATAAAGATTTGAACACTGTGAGAAGTCATAAATGGAAAATAAAAAAATCCCAACTATTTGCGAGAAATCAAATTATAAAAAACACCTTTTGAGCCAAACACCTCTATTGTACTGAATTGTTGCTTTATATTGGAAGATACTACAGTGAGTTTTAATACTGTTATGTTCAGAACACTGCAATTTTACTGCAACAAGCCTTAGGAATAAGATAGAAAAATACTTGCCTATAGGACCTAATGTAAAGATGTCTAACCTTGTTGCTATCTTTTTTTTTTTCCATTTACTTCAATGCACTTTGAAACACTCCAGATTAACCTTCCCAGAAATGCTGGAGGGAAGATGAATATGGAACTGAGGCAGGGAGAGGTAGTGGCTCTGTCTGGCAGGGGGTGGTGCCAGGACAGGGGGCTTGGGTTAGTTTGATTTGCTGAGCTTGTGGTTGAAATGTGGGAAGAAACGCTGCCACCTCCTTTATTGATATCTGCTGGGAGACACTGCATATTACTCCGTATGTGTATGTGTATGTGTATGTGTATGTGTATGTGTATGTGTATGTGTATGTGTATGTGTATGTGTATGTGTATGTGTATGTGCATGTGAGGCTTTTCAGAGCTTTGGATGAATGCCTTTTGCATAGCATTTTTAAGATCAAAATCTATACAATTATGTGGATTCCTGCATGTAAATGATTTCAAGGAGTCTGGTGTTTTAGCATTTTTAATTTTCTAGTAGATTTTACGATAGCATAAAGTGATAAATTATCTTTTGTGGCTGCCAGAGTTATTTAACTATCTGCAGACATGCCATTAGCGGGAGCAGTCTATGCCCGGTCGGTGTTCCTCATCGCTCCTGGGAAGAGACCGTTTAGAGGGAAAAGGGCAGGGCCTTTCTGTCACAGTGCCATCGGGTGCTGGGGAGTCCCGCCAGCCGTCATGAATTATGGTCAGGAGGACATTCTTCTACCACGCAGTGGAGAAAGCTACCAAACAAGCATCAGATATTATTGACTTTCCATCGCTACTGGCCTGTGTTAAAACCAGTGACATAGAAGAGAAAGGTTCCATTTCCCATTACCAGATATCCAATCCCCCTAGAAAACATCTGTTGAATCTGGGATGATGCCATGGTATTAGCTCTTCTGTTGCATGCTGTTTCATTGGCTGTTCTCAGTGCTGCCCTGTCTATCATAACGCATAATCTCTTTTCAGAGACATTTCAACCACATCGTTAGGGTCCCCCAGTCCTGTTTCCTTAAAAATCGGTGGTAGTGTTTTTGCCTTTGGCGCACAAGTTGAAGTTTAGAAACTTGACTCTGTGCAGGGTGTAAGAAAGGGAACAAAAGTTTCCCGATGATTTCATGTCACAAAAGTTGTGCAAGGAAAAGAAGCGGGTCTGCAGAAATTCTTCAAGTTGCCGTGTTTATATTCCCAAGAAACTCACACTGGAGTGCCTCAGACACATAACTAAATGCTCCTCGAAACGCTCATTATTGAAGACAGCATAAGAAAACGGTCTTTAGAATTCATGTGATATACTACCAACTGGAGGGAGAATAATACAGAAATACTTTCTTGATGATGTGTGCTAAAGCAGCAGGCATTTAAGAGCAATGGATGTCAATCTCTGAGGTTTTTGTAGAGAATTGCAATTTATGACGTGTTAGGGTAAACAGTTGGATTATATTTCTGAAATGCATGTTCCATCAGGTAAAACCATTGTGATTATAGGCTCTAGTACTTTAAGTAAGTAAGTTATGCACTAAAAGGCTGAAATTGTAAAACAAGTATGCTTATGCTTAACTGTTAATCCCTCTTTGTATCTGCGCTGAGTAAACTACAAGAAAAGAGAAACTGCATTAAACAATAAAGGCATAAATGGCATGTTATGTTGTATGGATAAACAATGACTGTTATGCTGTTTTCCTTCAAGAAGCAACTGTGACTGGCCTCTGTATTCTCCCTCAATGGAGAATGTGCTTGAATGTAAAAAAAAAAAAAAAAGAAAAAGAATTATTTAGAAGTTACTTTGTTCATGCTTCTTGGTGAAAGCAGCACTTTCTCTGCATCTTCTCGCTTTGCTGCTTTTCTTTCATTTCCTCAGTTCTTATCTCTCACAGAAAGCTGAGCTTGTTATTTCAACAACCACCTACTATCATGCAGAATATGAGTTTCGAATAAAGTGAAATAAAACTTGCTTTAAGCGTTTTTGCAAATGTTTGACAGCAGAATAAATGAAAATGAATCTCCAATATTTCTCCTAATGCAATTTGTGGCATGTCAATGTCAGAGGATTCTAACAACAAATCAACAAATATCTGAAAGAAAACAATATACATAACTTATTTTTTCTATATTAGAAACAACTGTCAAACAATTACTGTATGACTTCATGAATTAGTTGGTTGTTTTGAAATATTCCTGCTAGAATATAAAAAAGAAAAAAAGACATTAAAAAAAAGAAAAACAAAAAGGCACGGGCCTTTGAGCCTTAACATATTGTGCCAATCATAAGCATATGCAATGTATCTAAGCCATGAGGTAAAAATTTTCTTTGTAAATTATTTCATAAATAAATAATTTGCCTGAAAAAGTTCATGAAAATATTTTTGCCTTTATTAAGTTCTCTACAGTTCTTTTGTGGTGAATATAAACAGATTGATATTGACGTCTTCTTGATCTGCTTTATTTTAACTTGAAATGCAGAACATATCATGCAAGCATTTTTTTGCAAAGATACGGTAACAAACTTTTTCTGAGATACAGTATTTCATTAGAGTTGTCTACTTGAAGACATATTTTGTCCTTCTCATCTTTGCTTACGAACAGCTTCTGAGGTTTCATTTTAAAAGCATATGCGAAGAGAGGCTTATGTCTTTTTAAAATACACTCCTCTAATACTGTTCTACAGGTGAAAAAAGGTGTGTTTGTTATCAAGGTTCACACGTGTTGAAACCTGCGCTTTTACTGGTATCGATCTTCTTCATGGGTTTTCTGTCATATCCTGAACAAAATCTGGGAAAGCTGCAGCCACACATTCGAACTGGCTGGGATAAAAGGTGTGTGGGGCATCATTTCCTGGTTGAAAATTTTAAAAAGACATTAATAAGTCTTATTAGAGTAGAGAAGCAAAAGGGGAATAACCCTTGTTTAAATATTTTCCACTCAAGCCCTGCTTAGTAAGATGCTTAGCCAAGCCATCAAACAAAATACCTGCTGATTTTAACCCCTCATGTACGAGACATCTGCCAAGTGAACAGTCACTCAGGATTGACACAGTAGCAGTAAGAAAATCTTAAACTGCAGAGAAGAACGTGTTTGAATGGGACAAACATACTTGCTTTTCAGAATCCTGAATTCACTGAAATTGGTGGAAGTGGTTTGTCTCTTTGACTGTGGCTCAGCTGTGGCACTTGTAAAGGTTTACCAAGTCGGGAAAAGTTCTCTGTGTGTTACGGAAGCACTGCCAAGCATGGCCCTGGTACTGAAGCATTGTGGCAGACTTTGCAGTGAAATTTAAAGTCTGGTATTGCTTTTCTTCTCGTGTCATATATAAACATCGCCACTGCTCCGAACTGGTTTTCTGATGACGGGTATAGGGGGAGTCCCACACATAATTTGTCAGTTCTCCTCTCCCTGTCTCGGGGATCCTCATCGTGTAACTGTATTTTACCTTCCATTTCCAACGCGACGAGTTCACCTCTTGTATGTGAATTATTGCTTTTCTATTCACAGAGTGCTTTATCAGACAGTCCTATGAAAGAACTTAAGGGGGAAACATGTTACTCAGTGATTTACATGAGCAATTACTTTACAAATCTGCCAGTGGATTATACTAAACATATATGAAGAATGTTTAAATTTGGAGAGGCAAACGCCATATGTTTTACAGTGGGTCTTCATTTGTGTCAGCATGTATCTCCGAAGATTTTACGCTTTACTTTTCACCATGTATTTGAGGATAAAATTGTAAGGAAAAAGTTATGTCACTTCAAACACTTGAGGGGCAGCAGCTTCATCTCTCTCTGTACCGACTTAACTCTTTTCCAGCTTCTCCCTCAAACACCACGTTAGTAACTGCAGTGCATCTATTTTAATATGAAATTAATTTAAAACGACTTGCACGGGAGGAAAAATACGCCATATAAAGTCACCTAACTGCCGAAAAACTCGTGTCAAGATGCCCAGCAAATGTTTACATAGTTTTTAACGCCTGCTGTATTGGGGATCTTAAAACCTCTTCACAGGAACCTTTTATGCACTGCTTCTCCACAGAGAGTGTTTTCCCATTAACATACAGACTTCTGGCAGTTCGAGGCACGTAGGAATCGGGGTGTTTGAACTGAAAGGGTTCTGCACAAGCAGTGTTATAGTAAGGGGTTTCTCGGAGCTGGTCGGGACTGACCAGAGGTCGGTATCGAGGAGCGGGTAGTACAGGGAAACGGTCACCCCCAAACCTGGAAAGGGTCTGTCCACCCGCCTCGACACCCGCGCAGAAACGGGGGTGGGGGGTGACACTACATCTGCATTTCCCGGCGCAGAGCTCGGATCTCCCGGGGGATGCAGTTGCTGCCGTGCGTGGGTCGCACCTTTTATCCCCCCCCCCCTCGTACCCCCGCGCTTTTTCAATCCCGCGGGGCAGCGGTGGGTCCGAGCCACGGCAGAAGGCAGCGCAACCCTCTGGCGGGCCGCGGTCGGTGTACGGCTGTGGCCTGCGGGCCATCCCTGCACCAACTTATCCCCAAGTCCCCGCGGCCGCGGGGGCGACGCGGCCCCTGCGCGGCCTCCGCTTGCCCGGGCTCGGCGGGGTTCGGGCCGCGCGCGCCCGTGGC